>BHFT01021871.1:0-34691 GCA_004320025.1 Laticauda laticaudata
CAACTCTACCTCCTCCTTTGTTAGGTCTGTTTCTTTTAAACAATTTATATCCTTCTAACAATACATTCCAATCATGGGCTTCATCCCATCAAGTCCTGGTAATGGAAACAATATTGTACTGTCCTCATGTACTCGGACTTAAACCCTGTTTGATTCTCATACTTTGGGCCTTAGTGCATAGACATCTGAGTTCTCAGAGATCCATTACTAAAAGAATGAACGTGGGGAAAAATGCTGGATTTCATCTAGGAAAAAATCTCCCACTGAGAATCAACTTCTCAGTGAATATCAACTGACTGTTCTGAAATATAGTAAAGATTTAGTTTCTGCCTCTTATGGAAGTCTCTAAGAGGCTTTAGTATTGGGAAGCCTGACAATGTCACCTGCTTAGAAAAGTCTGCAAATATGTTATAGGACAGAAGATCACCTATCCAATCAACATATTTACCAAATATAATGCTTAAAGTAAGTATCAGAAAACTGATACGTTTCAACAGTTGAAACACCTACCTTTTTGCCATGGAAAACTTCTTAACAATAATATCAGATATCATCTCACTTGTTGATGGCAGCTCAGCAAGCCCTAAAAAAGTGGGTCAAAAATTAAGAGACAATCCTTTAATGGATCTAAAGGAAGGAAGGTTTCTAAAGACAGAGAAATGAAAATAAAGAATTTCTGAAAACACTATTATTCAGCTAAATTAAAACATCCTATCCAGAATGGATGGAACCATCTTTTCCTCTATGATATTCTATTCGTAATTAAAATTGACTGATCAAATAGAAAGATTTCTGAAGATAGTCCATATAAGGAAGTTTCTCCAATGGCAGCTCTCATTAGATAAATATTTTAATGCCAGAAAATAAATGCCCAGTACCATCAAAAT
This sequence comes from Laticauda laticaudata, assembly GCA_004320025.1. Lineage (NCBI taxonomy): Eukaryota > Metazoa > Chordata > Lepidosauria > Squamata > Elapidae > Laticauda > Laticauda laticaudata. The sequence goes on from BHFT01021871.1 coordinate 888, forward strand.
ATCATTTCTAAGCTTGGTTTGTAATTTTCATTCTGAAAGTCTGGGTGGTTTCACTTGATGTGTTGTTCAGACTGTTATGATAATTCAGCTGGCATAATTGCTTATCATTCGGCATGTTGTGTAAACTCAAGCAATTGGATTATTTCAGTACACTTCAGTTAACCATGATAAATGCAGTGAACCCAGTACCCAAGATTAGTACATTGATAAACCAGGGGTCTTCAAACTTGACTGGTTTAAGACTTGTGGACTTTAACTCCCAGAATTCTTCCTCCAGTCATGTTAGCTCAGGAATTCTGGGAGTTGAAGTCCACAAATCTTAAACCTGCCAAGTTTGAAGAATCTTGATCCAGACAAACTTTGAAAGACCTTAACCTTAAAGACATGTTCCTTTTGAAACATCCAGTGATCAGAAGTTTATTCTTTTTGGTTGAATGGGAGAAATCCAGTAGCTGACATAAAGCAAAGTCTGCAATAGCAGTCAACCCGGAGAGGAATTTCTTTTTTTAAAAAAAATCACTATACCGAGGGAACCCTGAAAAAATGTCTCAATATAGCAAGGAGCATGGGGAAGCCGAATGCTGGGGAGAAACGTCAACATCTACCCAGTCAGACACTGATTCAGCGTATCCCATCAGAGACAATGAAGTTGCCTGCAAAAACTCCACAAAGTCCCGGTGGTCTATAGGCGTAGGACAGAGAGACAGCTGGGATGGAAGAACCAAGTGAGTAACCCTCACCTGGGGTAATTGTAAACCTGGGTGGAAGTTGGAGCTGGAGACCCTATCTGATCAGGAAGAATGGGTCGAGGAACCACCGGCAGATGACTGACTGAAATGGTACATAAATTGCCTCGTGAGGGAAGCCCTGGAGGACCTCAATGTGAGGGATGCACCAGGAGACCAATGTAGGAGAGCGAGGGATCCAGAAATTGAGAGAACCCGAGCTGTCGCTCCTGATCCAGCTGAGAATGGTCAGGCAGAGGAACAAGCTGAAGAACCAGCAGCCATACCAGGTCCGTGATCGCTTGCCACCCCAGAGCAGGGGATTAACCCTGGCCAATACAGAGACATAAAACTGCAAAGAAAGGTCCTGCTCTTGGGGTAAAATTCAAGGCAGACCCCCAGAAACTGGGATTTTTCCTGGCGCAAGTCCTCACCAACATGCAAGAATATAGGCAGAATTACCCAACCCAGGGGGCTCGAGTGTGAGTCATCACCCTGGCCCTCGAAGGGGCAGCAGACAGATGGATGATGACTCTCCACAATGTCAACGCCCCAGAACTGAGGAACCTCGTTGGATTCATGACAGCCCTACGCCACCACTTCAAAGACCCCCTCGCGGATAGAAAGCACGCGATCGCATCAGAGTAGTAAAGCCTGGTTGCTGAGTACACTGAGGAATTTTGTGACCTGGCCGGCCGAGTCGACTGGCCAGAAGATATCCTAGTCTGTTGGTTCAAAGATGGACTCAATGAAAACCTGTACGCTGCATGCCTGGCCCATGGGGCCCCAAACAGCTTGCATGAATGGTACCTGATGGCAGAGGAGGTGGAGATAGACATGATCCGTAACCAGTACCGCAGGGGCAAACTTTGGAGAAAATCCCCACCCCAGGGAAAGCAGGATTTTTTCAAACCCCAAACCACCATGACCATCTGGCTGGTTTAAGTGTGGAAAGGAGGGATACTGCGTGGCAAAATTCCATTTGAAGACCCCTGCCAGAAAGCCAGACCACCCACCAGGGGGAAACCTGGAACATCCAACCCTCGAAGAAAGGAGACTGGTCTGAGAAGCCAAGAAGCTCTGAGGTTCCAGTCCCCCCCAACCCAGAGGAAGAATCCCCAATGTTACGAGGAGACCTGAACCAGTCTGAAAGTGATCCGGAAGATGACCCACTGGTAAGCGACCTAATTAATCAATCACTCTATGTCTAAGACTGTTTATCCTCAGCCGAGGGAAGGGGGAGGAAGTTGTAGCGTTACTGGATTCGGGATGTACCCGATGCCTAATCAACCACTCCCTAGCAGAGAAATTGGGAATCCAACTGAAAAAAATGGAAAATCCCATTGCTTTTTGCCAATTAGATGGAACTATAGTGGAGGGGGGACGCCAGCCAGGTTTGCCACAGAACCATTGAAAATAAGAGTAGGGAACCATAGTGAGATGCTCACATTCATTGTAGCCCCAGGAATGGAAGGGCCACTAGTCCTAGGTATCACATGGCTACGGAAATGGAATTCAAAGATAAATTGGAAGAGCGGGACCGTGCATTTCCAGAAACATGTAGCATTTGCAAATAGCCCAGGGGAAAGGAAAGGAAAGGAATGGGGATAGGGAACAGAGAGCCGGCCATGTCCGGTCAGCCAGCTGAACCCATTAACATCCCCAATGAGTACCAGGATTTAGCCCAAGCATTTAGCAAGGAGGCTTCTGATGAACTCCTACCCCATGGTGCCACTGACTGCGCTACTGAAATCCTACCAGGGGTTAAATTTCCAAAATCGAAAATGCTGCATGTCCCCCAGAGAACGAAAAAAACTCAAAGCATTTATTGATAAAAATCTAAAATGGGGTTTCATAGAACCTACCCGACCAAAAATAGCAGCCCCAGTACTATTCTGCAAAAAGAAAGATGGCTCGAGACATCTATGTGTTAATTACCAAAACCTGAACGCCATCATGTTGGAGAATATGTACCCATTCCCCCTCATGAAGGACATGTTAGCCCACCTCTCTAAAGGAATTTTTTTTCAAAGTTAGACCTACGAGAGGCATACTACCGCATCAGAATAAGGGAAGGGGATGAGTGGANAAAGGAATTTTTTTTCAAAGTTAGACCTACGAGAGGCATACTACCGCATCAGAATAAGGGAAGGGGATGAGTGGAAGACCGCTTTTAACATCCCACTGGGATGCTACCAATTTAAAGTACTCCCTTTTGGATTACAAGTAGCACCTGCCATGTTCATGCAATTAATTAACGAGACCCTCCACAAATTTTTATATAAAGGGGTTCTTGTTTATCCTGATGATATTTTAATTTACACAGAAACGATAGAAGCTACTCCATCAAGCTACTCTGAGCAGTTCTCACAAAACTCTTAGATGCTAAACTATGTGCAAAACTCTCTAAATGCGAATTCCACCAAGAAAAAAATGACTACCTGAGTTACAGAATATCCCACAAGAGAATAGAGATAGACCCACAAAAAGTAAAAGCTGTGGTCGATTAGGAACCACCCCATACTCACAAACAACTGCAAAGCTTCCTGGGGTTTGCAAACTTTTATTACCAGTTTATTCCAGCTTTTGCAAATATCGTCCTCCCCATCACGAACTTGTTAAAAATGAATTGGGGGGGGAGAAACCCAAACCAAGGCAACCCCTTATCTAGACAATGGAATGCTTAAGTGGCATTCGAAAAACTCACATGTCTGTTCTCAGCAGAACCAATCTTAAAACACCTAAACCCCGAACAACCATTTGTAATCCAAGCAGGCGCTAGTGATGTCGCAGTTGGAACAGTCCTACTCCAAAAGAATGTAAGTGGACAGCTACAACCATGCACCTATACTTCCAAAAAACTGACGAAAACAGAGCAAAGATGGGCCATATGGGAGAAAGAGGCATATGCTGTAAGATGGGCACTCCTCACTTAGAGACATTTCTTGGAAAGGAACCTAATTCCCTTTGAAGTCTGGACTGATCATAAAAATCTAGAAGCCCTTAAAACTTCATGGAAATTCTCAGAAAGACAAGCAAGGTGGGCCCAATATTTTGAACAGTTTAATTTCCCTCTCAAATATCTTCCAGGGAGAAAATTTTTTTGGCAATTGCCCTGTCCAGAAAATCCCAATTCAATTGCAAACAGATTGAAGTTATAAAACCCATGATCCATCCGACCCAACTTTCAACCAAAGTAATCACCCAGGCACAAGAGAAGAAACAATCACTGACTGATAATGCAATGACTTCAATATTTAAGGAGGCACTACTTAAGGACAACCAGCTCCAGGCTAACAAAAACACATGCTTACTCAAAGATAGATTAGCCTGGATAGAAAACAAACTTTAGGTCCCAGCAAGCCAGAAGGTGAATCTCATGAAATGCTGCCATGACTCAAAAATAGCAGAACACTGATTTTTTGAAAACCTTGCAACTCATCAAAAGACAATTTTGGTGGCCATCTCTCAAAAAGGACATTGAAAACTATGCTAGGTGCCCCATCTGTGCTGCTGCAAAAAGAAAAAAAGGAAAATCCCCTGTATTTCTACAAACAGTAGGAGAACCTTCAACACCCTGGAAAGAGATCTCTATGGACTTCATTGTGGAGCTCCCTGAAAGTGCAGGAAATACTGTCATTTGGATTGTAATTGACCTTTTTTTCAAAACAGGTTCACTTTGTCCCTTGCCAAAAGATCACAATGTCCAAAGCCTTGGCAAAGATTTTTTTAATACACATTTGTTGCCTTCATGGAGCTCCCCAACAGATTATCTCTGCTAGGGGTATTCAATTCAAAACCACATTTTGATGGGCATTTTTAAACCTATTTTAAACCTTTTTAACTCCACCCAGGGGTTATCGTCACCCAATCACCCCTAGATGGATGGCTCGTCAGAGAGAGTTAACAGTGTATTAGAGCAACATTTAAGATGCTTTATTAATTACCAACAGGACAATTGGACTGACCTTTTTCCTTTTGAAGAGGTAGCATACAATAACTTGGTCCACAGCAGCATGGGTTTCACCCCATGCCACGTAGCCACAAGCCAAGAATGCAATCCCATGCCAGAACTACCCACCAAGGAACCTGAAATCCACTCCTTGAAGGAGTGGATTAATAACTCGCAAGCCATGTGGCCAGTGGTAAAATTAGCTTAATACAGGAAGCTAGAGCAGCTTTTAAAGTTCAAGCAGACAAAAAGCGCTGCGGTCCTAAACCTTTCAAGATTGGAGACCATGTATATTTGTCCACAAAATTCTTAAAATCATTACAACCTTCTAAAAAACTGGGGCCAAAATTCATTGGACCATTCCCCATTCCAGAATAACTAACCCTGTTACGGTAGAGCTTCTACTTCCCAAAACACTTAGGCAGGTTCATCCAGTATTTTACTATAGTTTGCTCGAATCAGAGATCACTTCAAACCTGAGCCCCCCCCCCTTCCCACACCTCCAACTCTCATCATGGTACTTGGGGAACAACATTTTGAAATTAAAGATATCCTTGATTCGCGCACACACCGTGGATCCACCCAATCTTTAGTAGCTTGAAAACACCTTCCTTTCTCAGAAAATGAGTGGGTAGCCAAACGACACATAAAAGCACCCACATTACTACAAAAGTTCCACTTGAAATACCCTGATAAATTGGAAAGTGTAACACATGATTTTTGTTTTCAAGGTAGATCTATCTGCTTTTTAATGAGGGCAGGATGTCAAATCCGTTTTATCTTCCATTCTTCATGGAAGAAGAGGGGAGGGAGAGGGAAGTTGGTTAAACAAATCCTTTTTGATGTAACCTGGATATATTAAATCTTATATTGAATTTGGATAACCCATGATATATTATGGAGGGACGGAAACCAGATGTCCCAGAAACCGGTCACCTCTGAAAGAGACAGCCACAGGATGAAGAGACCATAAAAATTCCTGCTGGGAGATATCTCCTGGGAACGTCAAAAAAAGATCCTTCTCAGAAGAGGAGAGGGATAAACATGTTGGCTCTTTGTTTTACTAAATATACATCGAGAGAAGGGGAGGGGTCTTAAACCCCCTTATCTATCCCTGCATGCCTGAGGCACGTGAGATGCTGCTTTTAATCCCTCCATGAAGTTTCTCATCTCAACAAAGGATTCCTTTTGATAAGTTTGGTTTTCAGAAGTTCATTCTTGTTAATTGAATGGGAACAGTTCTGTAGCCTGACACTACCCTAGGTGATTATCAAAATATTCTGTGTCATTGATAAAAATTTTCATATTATCATTAAGATCGGATATCATGGCACCATGGTGAGGAGAGACTGAAATGCTTTAATTGATTTATTGATTTTGGGATGAGTCATGTAGGATTACTGTATAAGATAGGTGGCCATTTAAATAAATATTTTAAATATCCATTTGTACAAAATCATAGTCCTGGAATCAGTGAGCACTAAAATGAACATGTTATTAAAACAATCACTTTAAAGCTTCCAGGACTGATACTCTGAAAAGTAGCATCAAATTTTTCAATCAGGAAACAACATTTAAAATGATTACTAGATATTTTAGTAGGTGTTAATTAAGTTCTAGATAAGGAAAATGCAATGTTTTGGTTTCAAGGACCACACAGATTACTTATTGATGTCTTGAGAGCCGGAGGGACACTCCCTCAGTCATATATTATCCATCCTCCCCCCTCCAACCTATCTTAGATTTCTATTTCTTCAGTAACATTATTTTTAATTACTGGCTTTCAACTGCACCTTGACAGCAAGAAGCGAATAATTCTGAGGTGCACAAAAAGGGAATTGGTTTCATCTTGGTGCTTCAGATAATTGCAAGGGATGAGAAAGCTGTATTTGAAGTTCTGCTTCAGACTCTGGATTCACAAAAGATGGTTTTTTATCAGATATTTTGTCCAACATTAGGATCCAGTTATTTCAGGGCAAACAAGAGTTCAGGGCTCCGAGACACTCAGAGGTTGACAGTCCAGTCCAGAATTGTAGGTAGCTGAGGGCCTGATGATGGATTAGACAAACTGATAGTAATACTTGTCACCCTTCAAGGTACACCAGATCAAAAAAAATTTTTCCATGTAGCCTAAATCTACTTTTATAAAAATATTTCCCCTCCTCTCTCTAGATTTTTTTCCTTCCATTCAATCATGTCTACTCCATGGAGACTGCCTGAACAAGTCCCTGCATTTTTCTTGGCAAGATTTTTTTTTTTTCCAAAATGGTTTGGCATCACCTCCTTCCTATGCAGGAGAAGAAAGTAACTGATCCTAGGTTGCCCAGTTGCATTTAGTCTAAGATCAACTAGAATTCACAGACTCCCAGTTTCTAACCTGAAGCCTTAACCACTACACCAAACACTCTCTTTAATATATTTGATGAAATGTCTGTCTGATATATTTTTTAACCTTCCCCCCTTGTCTGGGCTTAAGCAATATTTCTTTACTCTTTATACCACCACAGAGAACAATGGGTTATTGAGAGTTCATGAAAGTATTGAGCAAATAGTCTCTTTAATAAATAATGGAGAGCTGAAACATCTAAGAAGCCAGCTGGTCCTCATCCATTCTCTGTCCATAGCTGCTGAGCATCATACCCAGTTGGCGATTCCTAGCCTCAGAAAAAGCTAACATCGGAGTTGGTAAGGAAGAAAGAAAACTGATTCTCAGCTCTAACATATCCTGTGTAAACAGAAGAGGTAGTTAGTATCCAATAATTTATGATATTGTAGCCACCCCACTTAACTAGGGGTAAATAATGGACCAGTAATAATTTGTTGGCATCAATGTACAGTATCTTGAGCTGTGTGCTGCAAGAAATGTGAGATACATTTTTTTTAATTTAGAAATAAAGCAGCATATTATTGTAAATACCTGTGTTTAGGTTTCAAGCCATAATGAGAATGATCGAATCTGTTATTTAATTTGTGCTGTATCGACTGATCGATCATGGACAAGGGAAAAATTTGTTTCAGGAATAAATGAGCTCGAGTACTTAATATAGTGTCAAGTGGATAGCCTTTATCAGCAACGCGGCCTAATATCCATGCTCCTCGGCGAGTACTGAGGAAAACCTGGACAACATAGAGAAAGACTGTATCTTAAACTAAATCCAGTAACATTTTTGTCTCAGTTGTATTTTTTTTTGCTAATCATTATTGAAGTATCTACTAGATGCCAATGTACATAAAGTAAACAGTGATGGAAAAGTAAAGTGAACCTGTAAATTATCTCATTATTCTTTGAACCTGAATAAATTGTGCAGAGAAGATTTCCAATACTTTTTCTGTATTATTTTCAGTTTTACAATATCTAATCAAGAATACAAAGATGATCTAATTGAAGATAATACAAATTTGGGTTACTTTTACTGTTTTCCTGTCTCTTTGCTTGTTATGTCTGATGACTGCCACATCAGCGACACATTCCACACTGAAATGCACAGGTGCATTTATATTTCCTGCTTTTCCCCCTTACATTCAGTATCTTGGTAGATTTTCCAGTGAATCAACTATTCTAGGTTACATCACATACACTAAAAGTCCACATCAATTTTTTCTTCCACTGAACCAAAATGAGGTGGGGGTGGGGGAGTTTAAAGAAGAAGTGGAGAGGGAAGGAGGCCATTCCTGGCCTAGGATATCCGATGGGAATCTGGGTGCATTTTCAATGGTAGAATGGGACAATTTGCCATGGTCAACATGGTGAAATCAACTCACTGCTGCCAATTCACTATGGCTAACTTGCCATGGTCAGCTCGTTGTGTCCAACTTGCCATGGGACATGTAGCTGCTGACAATTCATTGCAGCACCATTCTACAGTTTTATCTTATTTAAAATAATTAAACAATTATTTTAATATTATTCATATTTCATTCTGCCCTCCTTTTGTATCCTTTCTTTAATGATTCTATTTCACCATTTCTTCAACATTATGTAAATGTCAGATCTGTTATCCTCACCTTCTATGCTTTGCTGGCATCCTGCCATAAAATGCAAAGAGGGAAGGGGAGACATCCTTGATAAAAACCAGAGATGCGAGGCCAGATTAAACCAACCACCAACAATAGCTGACCTGCAAAACTGCATCGAGTGGCACCAAACAACCAAGTGGTTCCCAAAACATCTAAATGGCCTGCCATTGGCCACTGATGGATTGGTCAAAGGGGAGAGGACCATAAAAAAAAGGGAAAATGTAACTTTTGTGTGGGAATATTCAGATCTAGCCTTAGTTTTACTGTACACACTTAACATTAGTAAAAGAACCAATCCCTTCAACCAAATGGAGTTGAGGATCTTTCTCTCCTGAAGATCTGACTTCAGGAGGGCTGACATGAGGCTAGATCTGAATATTCCTGTGCAAAGGTTACCTTTCAAGACAGTAACTCTTCTCCCACAGCATGTTGTCCCATGGCAACATATGTGTGTGTATAAATACCCATGCTGTTCGTAACAAAATACAGGTAGGACATGAGTGATTGCGTGGAAGGCTTCCAGAGATGCTAGGGAGGTAACTTGGTAGGAGTTTGGTAACAGATGCAAAAGTGTGGAAGCAAGTACAAGCAGTTGGAGTGGTGCATTTTCAGTGAGGCTTGTGAATGCATCAAGAAGCCAAGTCTAGGCAGACAGGAGAGATGACAGCAGAGGTAGTGAGAAGTAGAACAAAGAGCATGAATATGCGCCATATGCATATGCTTACTGGAGGCTAAGAGAAGACAATTCAGTTAGTCTGTCATCAGAAAACACACAACACCTTCAAAAGTGCCAAGGAAAGATCCAAAAACTTGGTTAAGAACATACTATGGTTAAAAAAAAGTATCAGCAATCTGGTGCAAGAATAAATGAAGTCCAAAACTTCCAGCAACAGAAGGCAGTCTCTTCATGGTTTAAATCTTCTCCTTGTCCAGCACACACGAATGAAGTTTCCTTGCTCAATAGTTGCCAATAATGAAGAACCAGGTGCATGCAAAATCAGTGCCTTCACAAGATGCTTAGCAGGGTATAGAATTCTTAGGCAGGAAAGTGGATATTCCCCGCTCCTTGGTCAAAAAAATGAATTGGGCCTGGCTGAGGAGTGATTTGATAGAGCATCAGTGTTTGATTCAGCATCTGCTGAATCTGAATCATGGAGAGTGATCACAAGGCCATGAAATCACAGGGAACAGCTACCAGAGAGAAAAGTTCAACTACCATTGGAATGGCACGTAGTAAAGTTTCTTCATTCTCAGGAAAAGACAGGTAGAAGGCAAAGAAAAAACAAAGGTAGATCATTTACTGTAACTGAATCTTTATAGAGGTGTCATTTTGGATCATATAGCTTGTTCACTTGGAAAACCAGTTTCCTTTCTATTTCTAGGGTCAGCCAGGTGCTTGGGAACAAACTTTTCCAGGTACACATTAGAAATTGGGGAACCATAAATCAGTAAATACTCTGGCTGGTAAAGGATAATTTTTTAAAAATTATTTGACCTGAGAAAGTAAGAATGTTTAAGCAAAAACAGAATTGTGCCCCATTGAGCTGTTACAGTAGTGTTTGAACTTATGAGAAAATTTTAGTGTTCCAAAGTTTCATGGTCTGTCTGGATTTCAAAATGATGTTCTGGACCTAGGGAATACAAACTATAAAGCCACTGTGGTCTATGGACTGACAGGCATGGTTACATCTGTTTTTAAAGATAATATTAAAGTTTCAATAGTATTTCTTCAACATATACATTTTATCTAAAAAAAGCTACTGATCAAATTTTACTATGTCAATTTCAATATATAAATATGCTAGATTTTTCCAGTGCTGAAAGGCCAAAAGCAGTGTAGTACTTTTTGACTGTTTAGCCCATAGACTCTCCATTGAATTATATTTAATAATCCAAATTTAATTATTTTTTTAATCATAACATTTATCAAAAATTCTTTTTCACTTGTCCATCAAAATGGAGGAATGTCCGTTTCTATTTGTAACCCTTCCAACATCTGGCTGGATAATGATATTTGTGCAATTCCTAGAAGGTTTAATACCATCGGTGCAAAACCTTCAAATATAATTTCTGCATAGAGGCTAGTAGAGATCCTCCATATCACTGCAACACTTGCCAATCAATCTCTCACATTTCTCTCAAACCTAAAATTTTTTTTCCTGTACCTGTTTCAATAATAAAACCACACTCTTTACTGGGTGAATAAACTAAATAGGTGTTTCCATTTCACTTTCTTTTCTAAGCTATGCACAAACTGTACATGATCAAAAGTTTTGGAAAGGCTTTGGGGAAAAAAATCTCTGGAGATGAGCAAGGGGGAGCTTGCCACAGCTGTACCACAGACAATCCTTTAGCCAAGTAATCTTTTGTTTCAAAACACCTGTTCCGCCACTTTTATCTTGTTCTAGATATCCTATGGATATTTTGAAAAAGACTTCTTGCATGTAAAAGGTTTGATAGCATCAGAATTTTGGAGTTCACAAGGTCAGTGGACATTCATAATTTTCAGAACATTTTCCTAATATCTTGCCTTTCATTAATATAAAAGAAAGCATGTAGTTACAAACCTGTTGTGCTGTGTGGCTTATCTCCACAGCAAGGTCCACTCCTGAGTTCCCAATACCAATCACAATGACTCTTTTTCCTGTAAATACATCGGGACTCTTGTAATCACGACTGTGTAAATAGTGACCCTTGAAAGTGGTAATCCCTGTAAGCCAAGAGTAAAATTTTCAAATTGCTGTTGTGTGCCTGTTTTCTTTCAGTTAGGGTGAAGATGGTAAGTTCAGCACAAATTGATTAATGAAAAGCTTGCCCTCTTCCTCTTTTTGCCTCATATCTATGGAGGTACTTGCCTTTCCAAGGAAAAACACAAGCTGTTCCGTAGGTTGATTGTTCTCACTGTCAGAAAATTTCTCCTTATTTCCAGCTTAAATCTCTCCTTGTTCAGTTTCCATCCATCACTCCTTGTCTGACCTTCAGATGCCTTGGAAAATAGCTTGATCCCTTCCTTTCTCTGGCAGCTTCTCAAATATTGGAACATTGCTATTATGTCCCTCCAGGTTCTTCTCTTCAGTAGACTAGCCACACCCAGTTCCAGTCACCGTTCTTGATATGTTTTACTCTCCAGCCCCCTAATCATCCTGGTTGCTCTTCTCTGCACTTTTTCTAGAGTCTCAACATCTTTTTTAGTGTGGTGACCAGTGGGAGATTCAAATTTTTTTACTATCGCTTCTGTGGGCGTGGCTATGACTGGGTGGGCATGGATATGTGGTCATGTGATGGGGGTCAAAAAACAGAAACTCACTTTCTGGAGCAGGAGGTCAGACAAGATAACCTCCAGGTACCTTCCAATCCTGGATTGTTGTGCTGTTTCAAAGCATTCTCTGAAGCTGCATCTCTTGTGGCAAGGTCCTTCCTTCCTCTCCTTCCCTCCCCCTCCCTCCCTCCCTTTTTTCTTTTTTCTTTCTTCCTTCCCTCCCTTTCTTTCTCCCCTTCTTCCCTCTTTCTTTCTCTTTCTCTTTTCTTTTGCAGCATCCCACCACACCCTGTTTTTGGCCTAGTGGGCCTCGGGGAAGCGTCCTGAGAGCACATGCCCCATTTTAATGGGGTCACTTCTGATTGGGTGAGATTGGGCAGTAGGAGTTTGTTAGTCGTATGCTGCTTTTTTCTTTGATTATTGTGTTTCCTTCAATTTGTGACATACTTCCATTTGTCTTCCTCCAGGGGTTTGTCAGCAGGGTCAAATCCTCTGGGAATTATTTGTTCATTATTTGGTTCAATTTGAGCACAGCTTTTTTGCGTAGGTTGGATTTGGAATTGCTCTAGATCCCTTACTTTTTCCTCTAGTAGTTCACATAACTTACATTTAATATATGTATAATTTGGATGTTCTTTGGGCATAAGCACATGTGTGGAACATATATTTCATACCATAATAGTATCGGTCACCTGTTCCGTGAGTTTGTTTCTTTTTGCTGGTTCTTTTAAGAGTCAAAAGTTTTGTATCTGGTTTTTTTCCTGTCCTTTTTTCTGCCTTTTTCTGCTTTTTTTATTCCTTGTTATTTATTTTACTTGCATACTATTATGTTAGTTTTATTTATCCTTTTCTTTCTTATATTTTTTAAAAAGTTTTTAAGCTCCAGTTCCTCCCTATCTTAAGATTTGCCTTATTTATTTGACTGATCTTTATTAATCCTGTTCTTCCTTGATTTCTAATTTTCCACTTTTGTCCTTATGATTTGCCTATTTATTTATCTTTTATTTTCTGTCCTGTATTTATTTTTATTATCTACTGGGGTCTTCCCTCCCTGCCTATTGGGACCTCTGGCTTAATTTGTTGCCTTCACTTCTGTCATTCGCTGCTCTGGCCTCTTGTCATTTTCTCTGCAGGTCCTTTCTGTTTTTTGGTGCTTGAGTCTTTTCGACCTCATCCCTGCTCTGGTCAGCTCTCTTGGCCTGCAGTGCAGCTTTCCAGTCAGCTCAGCTCCGCTGTCTGGTCTGCTCACTCAGCCCTCCACTCATCTGCACTGTCTCTTTCCCGATTGCTGTCTACGCTGCTCTCAGGCTCTAGCTCTCTGCTTTGCCCCGTGCTGTTTCTGGAAGGCACAATGAGTAATTACCTCCCTCCAACCTGGCTTCCTCCTCTCATGTCCATGGCAGACTGACAGCTAGCAAATGCATAGTTCAGTGTATGATGGCAGTTCTGACACCATTGTTTGGCTCGGCTAGATTAGACAACTAAAGTCTGGTTTCAATCTCCCCTTTCTAGGTAAGGTGGTGGAGAGAGTGGTCAATGGCAGCTTTAGAGAACAGTGGATGAGGCAGATTATCTAGACCCCTTTTAGTCTGTGTTCAGAATAGGATTTGGTACTCAGATCGCATTGATCATGCTCATATACATATCATAACTTCTTCTGGGTGGAGGTAGTGCATGCATCCTGGCTCTTCCTAACTTCTCAGTGGGATTTGGTACTATTTATCATAGTATCTTTCCAGTTCTAGGAATTAAAAGTCAGTGGCATTGTATAGTGCTGGTTCTCCTCCTTTCTTCAGTGCCAGTGCCAGTCAGTGATGATAGAGAAAGAGAAATCCACATCACATCCCCTACTTTGTGGAATACCTCAGAATTCTGTTCTTTCTTCCCCCTTGGCCATGTATTTGAACCTTGAATTTGCTCATTGGGTTCTGAACTTGAACCTTGGCTTAATTACCATGTGTGGACTTTAGACTGTGCTTGGATTTCAGACTTTGTCTTTGTGGAGTTGTGCCTTTGCTCTTGGACTTATTGAATGGTGCCTACACTGTGCAATATCAGGCTCAATAGAACTTTGCATCTGATGCAAGTAGAGACCTGGGGAATAACCCTGTATTAGTCCGTATAGCCTCAATAAAGTCTGCATAGCCTCAGCAAAGTCCTTAAACTCCTCATATGTCTACACATGGGGGACCGGAAGAGAAACTATAGACCAATCAGCCTAACATCAATATCTGGGAAGATACTGGAAAAGATAATAAAAAAAACCAGATCTGTGAACACCTAGAAACGAGTAAAGTAATAACTAAAAATCAGCATGGGTTTATTTAAAAAAGAACGTGCAAACCAATCCTATTTCATTCTTTGACATAATGACTACATTACTAGATCAGTGAAATGCTGTGGACACAATACACTTAGGCTTTAGCAAGGCATTTGACAAAGTAAACCACAACCTACTTCTTGGTAAGTTAGAAAAAGGTATCACCATCAGATGGATTTTTAACTGGCTGACAAACCATACTCAACAAGTAGTCCTTATTGGTACTACATCTACATCTACAGCTGGCAGGAACAGCCAACACCCTAGATCTGGGCTGTCAAACTCACGCTGTAACAGAAGCGTCACGTGACGTATCGGGAATTTTTCCCCCTTCGCTATACACGGCGGGGGCAGGGCTAGCATGTGACACATCCAGCCCACAGCCTGAGAGTTTGATACTGCTGCCCTAGATGATAGGCTCAAGATCCAGATGGATCTTGACAGATTTGAACACTGGGACCAATTATAAAATGAAATTCAATGCAGAGAAAAGGCAAGAAAAACCTTTTCTTGTCTTAGGCAAGAAAAACCAAAAGTACACATATAGATCAGGAGAAACCAGGGATCTTGGAGTCTTAATGGACAACCAATTAAATATGAGTCAACAGTGTGCAGCGGCAGCCAAAAAAGAGCCAATGCAAATCCTAAAATTGTATTAACAGATGGATTCCAATCAAGATCAATTGAGGTACTAATATAACTCTTATAAAAAGCCTTAAGTAAGAAACCACACCTAGAATACTGGCATCGCAGTTTTGGTTACCCACGTTATAAAAAAGATGTTTAGAACTACTGAAAAAATAATACAGAGAGAAGAGGAAAAAAATGATTAGGGGACTGGAACTAAAACATGAAAAAATGGTTAGAGGAAACTGAGTATGGCTAGTCTAGTAAAGAGAAGGATCAGGGATGTGCGTGACAGCAGTGTTCCAATATTGAGGGGCTGTCACAGAGAGGAGGGGGTCAATCTATTTTCCAAAGTCAGCCTGAAGGCCAGACAAGGTGAATAAAGGGATGAAAACTGATCAAGGAGTGTTCAGCCTTTAGAAATAAGGGAAATTTTCTGACATTGAGAGCAACGGCATCCAATGGAACAGCTTGGCCTTCCAGCAGGTTCTGGAGCTTAATCACTGGGAAAACTTTCAGAAGGATACTTCATCAATGTTATGTATGTATGTATGTATGTATGTTATGTATGTATGTATGTAATGTATGTGTGTGTTATCTATGTCCTGTCTGTCCTGGTCTATCATAGATTATATATGTATCATAGATATATAGATTAAACAGAGTTGGAAGAGACCTTGTAGGGTCATCTAGTCCAATGCGCCCCCGTCCCCCAATCTATCAGAAATGGTGTAGGGTCTCCTGCTCGGGCAAGGTTTTGGACGAGATGACCAACAAGATCCCTTCCAACTCTGTTATTCTGTTAAATTCTGTTCCTCCATTTGAGTGATACTGTGGATGTCCTATCCCAATGACTGGAGGATGTTGAGGACTAGATGTGTGAAACAACTCTGACTCAAACCTAGCAAGATGAAATACTTGTGGGTATTTGGGCCTCCTTGGAGACGAGGGCTGGTCTTTTGTCTCATTTGGTGCAACTTTGTATTTCAAAAAGGAATGTCAGTCTCTTAACAATTACAATTCATACCTGGGAAGGAGTCCAGGGGCAGATATGCACTGGTGTGGTGACCAGTGCAGACCAAAACTGCATCAAAAACTGATGATTCCTGCTTCCCATCTGATTCTGTGGTAACATCCCATTGGCCACTGGTCGAGAAGTCTGAGCATTTTGTTACGCTGCAGACTTTAGTCTGAAAGCAGAAGTCAGGAAAAGAATAAATCAACGCATAGTTATTTCTTTGCTCAGAAAATCTTTCTCCCTCTAGAAAACTGTAGACATAATAACTAACCTCTATCGACCTCACCACATTCCTAAGAGGTCTGTAAAGGGCATGCATAAGGGAACAATTGTGCCTTCCACCCCTGTCCTATTGTCCCCAATTATTAGTTCCTATTTCATGTTTTAAACTTGTGTTTATTCTTATTTCTATTATATTGTAAGTGTTTGACAAAATGAATAAAATAAATAAATACATAAAAATAATAGGATTTATTAGAAAAGGGCCTGGAGATTACTTTCTAATTTACTTTCCAATAAAAATTAAACCCTAAGATTAAATTTCAAAGAAGTCTGCTAAATAAATAGGTAAAAGGGTTAGAAAGCTGGGTCTTAACATTTTTGTCCTAAAATCCAAGGAGTGTGGAGTACCATATTTCTGATGGAAACATATCCTGCAGTGTGGAAATGACACTGCACAAAACTCCTTCACCGCACCTGAAAAATAGGTCTCTTCATGTATTGGTTTCATCTTACATACCTTAATAAATGAACAAAATATTAAGAAAGATAATCTCTGGTAAACTTCTGGATCTCTTGCATAAGATTTAAATGAAAGTGTGGGTGTGCTTTAGAAGCAAATTTGATTGGAATTTTCCACACACCTTGGCTAAGCAAGGAACCAAGCAAGCAGGTTACACATGGAAGGTTACATATGTTGCTTGTGCTCAGGAGCAGGGGTGGGATTCTACCAGTTCACACCTATTCACCAGAACCAGTTGTTGACATTCTAAGCAGTTTGGAGAACCAGTTGTTAGAAGAAATTACTGGCCTAATCTTGTAAGGAAGGTAGGAAGGAAACATTCTGATGTTGCTTACAGAAACTGCCTCTCCGTTTACCCTTATTACATTCTTCACAGGACTAGACTTTCAGGAATGTCTCTGTAGTTTTTTTCTCCTCCTTTGCTGGTACTTTGCTTGTGTGGACTGACCATTCAAAGTTACAATAGCACTGAAAAAAGTGGCTTATGATCATTTTTCACTCTTATGACTGTTGCAGCATCCCCACAGTCATGAGAGGTCAGGCAAGGAGATGCGTGCCACAATGTGAGTGATGTTGAGTTGGCTATGCCCAGCCAATAACATGACCACCCAGCCACATCCACCCAGTCACATGACCACCAAGCCACACCCACCAACTAAGCCACACCCACAGAACCAGTTGTTAATAAAATTGAATCCCACCCCTACTCAGGAGCAGTGTGTGTTATCACTCTAACTTCCTACAATGGCTGGCAAAGAAATCTGAAGACATTTAGAATCAAAACTATGCCTAATCCTAAAGTAGGACAAGTATCAGTGGTTTAAAAAATTATATGAAAGTGGTTCAAATCCAAAAATTAAACAGAACTTTCTGATTTTATTTATTCAATCAATAAATATTCTACAAATGCATTATTTGTGCTTTCAATACAGTAAAAATGATAAATATAACCCATACAAACAAAAGTTATTTTTGGGCTCTTCAATAATGTTTAAATATGGGAAGGAGTTTGGAGAGTAAAACATTTAAAATATACTTCTCTATTGGATCCTGAATGGAGTAATGGGCTGGACTAGTTGACTACAATGTTTATTTCCAACTCAATGATTTTATGATACTACCTAAAATCCCATCCCCCTATTTTAACATAGAATGTGTTCTCACCAAGCAGCTAATTTCAGGTAGTTTTCAATCTTATGTTACAAATTGGGAATCAGAATTCCAATGCTAGAACGGCAGCTGTTAAGTGAGTTTATACCCTGATTTTATGACTTTTTTGCATCATGGTTGTTAAATGAATCAAGCATTGTTAAGAGAATCCAAGCTTTCTCTTTGACTTGGTCTGTTGGAAGCCAGTTGGGAAGGTCACACAAATGATGACCTTGGAAACTGCCTGGATTTTGATCATGAGAATGCTGTGACGATCGTACACGTCACTATTTTTCAGTGCTTATTGTACCTTTGAACAGTCATTTAAATAGTGGATTATAAATCAAAGACTACCTGTACTGAGGATGTAATCTCATTTAAGATGTTGTACAAATAGGATAAGTATAACAGTCTCTAAAAACAGAGGTCTCATCAGGGATAGTTGTTGCTCCAAAAGAAGATGGTATAGTTAAACCTGAAAATTAGGCAAACTTCACAGAATCTAGAATATAAGAGGAGAAAGGTCTCCTTAATGTATTCAACCCCCCTGACCAATGCTAACCATCTCCCATTAGAACACCTCCAGTAAACAAGCACCCATCAGGTTCCAAGGCTATTTCTTTGTTGAAGATATGTTGCTATTAGAAAAATTTTCCTGATGTCCATCTAAGATCTGCTTCTTTGCCATTTACACGTATACCTACTGTATCTTGTTTCTGGTGTAGCTTTGGACATCTTATTCTGTTCTTCTACACAATTCTTTCATATATGGAACAGAGCTACCATTTCTGCTCAACCATCTCTAGATGACACATACCGAACACTTCTAATCCTTCCTCATAGTTTTTTTTCTTTTCAGGACTGTTTATCTATTTTCTCTTCCAGTTTTTCAATGTCCTTCTTTCAACTGCAGATGCCGCAAGAAACATATGGTATTATTTGTTAGGTGCAATCTGTATCAAGAAAGTAAAATAGGCACCTCAAATGACTTCTTAAAATTCAAGGACAACAGATCAAAGTAAAATAGGCACCCAAATGACTCTTAATCAGGACACAATGCTTTGTAGTTGGTCACTATGAGAAAATTAGATAAGATTTGGCATGATTTACTCTCTTTCTCAGCGGTGCATTTTTTTTTAAATGCTCACAAATCATCTGTTCCAAGGTTTTGCCCAGTGTCAACACCAAACTGCCCAGTACTCACCTACATTCTGTTCTCCCCACTGCCCCATTTTGAAGGTGAAAAGAATATATGTGTCTCTGCAATGCTGCAGAAAAAAAGGGTCATATTCATCTTACCTTGAAGTGAATATATTTCAGAAGGTCAAAGTGTTTTGCATACACCCGGAAATAGTCCATTATCTTTGTATTGTGCATGTAGTTGGGAAAATCATCTGGGATGGGGAAGTCACTGAAGCACATCATCTCTTTGGAGGTGTTGATGATCACAGATTTGTAAATACTAGCCCGGTCTTCCTCAGGATTGTCCTGCAACAAATAAAAATTTAGTTTTTGTTATTGTTCATTTCCTGTGTCTGAGATCATTCTAAGGTTTAAGATCCTCAAATAAAAGTACCAAGTTTCAATATCAATATAAGAGCACAGAAAGAGGTACATATGCAGCTCTAAACCTAAATTGATAATGCCCTATGTATCCAGCCCTCTTATGCACAGAAAATCATCTGCCTATTCTGTAAGCTGCACTCCAGAATAGTTTTCATGGAAAGCTGTAAATTTAGACAAAATTTGGATAAAAAATAAATTTAATTTATTTAAAGTAAATTTATTTAAAGTAAATTTAGACAAAAAAAGCTGCATCTTTTCCTTCTCTTCATTTTGACTTTTGCATGTCTTCAGGATGCTTTTGAGGTAAAAATATATTTTTCATATTTCTAATTACAGTATGATAAATGTAGACCAAGTGTCTCCATGAAACAGTGCTGAAGGTTGAGAGAATTGACAACAATTCCTTGGAAGTAAAGCTTCAATGTTATGGAGCATTTGCACTTACCTTGAACCTCCAGAGTCCCCCAATATCATCACTGCTTTCAAAGCATACAGGCTCCAGACCTTCTTCCAAGCAGCATTTGATATTACAGAGTCCACTGGAACCAGCTCCAATAATTGCCACTCTTTTCTTTCCCATCTTCTGTTTCCCAAAAGCAGATGTGTTAGGACCAATTTATTTATTTCNATCCAACCAATAGTTGCCATTTCCTATCCCTTCTTTAGATGGCTGCCAACCTCAATTTCATCTGCATACCTCCCAGCCCATTGTTCTTCCAAGACTTTCAATTCCTCCAATGGTTTCAGAATGATTAGCACTTCCTTAAATTAAATCATGTTCAAGCCTCCCACAAGTATCTCCATAGTGATTGAAGATCATTTAATGGCTGTCCCCTCCACATGGCCATCTAAGACGCTGGATGCCGAGTTTATTGAACTATTCCCAGAACTACTGCGTGAAAGACTTAAAAATGGACGAGGTTTCAGAAAACTGAGGAAGGGCAACTTAATCCCAATATTAAAAAAGGGAGCAGCGTGGACATGGAAAACTAGTATCTGCATTGGGAAAGATAATAGCAGTATCAAGTAGCATGTCTGCAAGCACATAGGAAAGAAATTTATAAAGAATGGCCATATTGGCCAAAAACAAAAATAGCAAGCTAATTTCATATATTTAAGAGACAGAAACTAATTTAGTAGGCAAGGCTATAGATGTAGGTTTCGTTGATCTCAGTAAAAATACTTTTGCAATGTCTCTCATAGTGTCCCACATTTATGGATAAATGTGATCTTGGCAATTCTGTGGCCTTGGAGGGTCTGAATGTGGTTAAGTAACTGCATACAAAGACTGCTCACAAAAAGTTTTCCATCATCCTGGATGAAATTCCTTCCATTCTTGACCCAGACCCATAGTATCTTTGTAAAAGGCCAAAAGACTGGAATGGAAAGAATTCAGGTAACAACTATCTAAGGGATTGGTTAATACCTTCCAACAAAATAATTGCAATTCAAAAGGATTGCCATCAGCTTGAACATTGGACTTTCAAAATTAAACATTGAAAAAGATGTGCAAGTGAATTTCACAGAAAAAAGCCTGGAAAAGCACCAGGCCAAAACAGAATAGCTCTCTCTTGCTTGAAAGTTTGTCCTGATCAACCAGCCCCCATGTTCACCCCGATCTTTAATAAATTACTAGAGATGTGTTATGTCCCTTCTTGCTTCAAATGCTCTACTATCATTCCAGTGCCCAAGAAACTCTCCAAGTCCAGTTGTTTTAATATCAGTACATATGAAAACCTTCAAAAGGTTAGTGCTGGCCCACCTGAAAGCCATAATGGATCTGCTGCTAGATCCCTTGCAGTTTGTCTACCATGCAAATAGATCAGCAGATGATGCATTAAATATGAGACTCCATTATATCTTACATCATCTTGAATTACCAATGACTTATTTATAGACTTCAGCTCTGCATTCAACACCATCATTCCAAAAATCATTCTCTCTAAACCAGGGGTATCAAACTCAAAGTCCATCGCCCAGATCTGGCCCAAAAGGTGGTTAGATCTGGCCTGCGGGGCAGCCTTGGAAACAGCAAAGGACTGGCCTGTGGCAGCCTTGCCCAGGCTGACCAGGCACTGATCTGCAATATAGCAATGGCCATATGGGCTGGTACTCGGCCAGCTTTAGATCTGCAGCGTCACCCTGGAGCCAGCAGGAGGCTTCCACCACTCCGCCCCCTTGCACCCAGAGGTGGTGAGCATGCATGGGGCCTGGCGTCCCTGTAGACCGTCTTGCCCTGTAGCCTAGGTTCTGAGCGCTAAGTTCTGAATGCCAGCATTTGTGAACTTGCTGCCTCCTGGGTGCATGCCCAAGGGGCAGGGCCAAGACACCAGGACTGTCTCTCACTGGCTCCAGGACAGCCATGCAGGTCAGATTGAAGGCCTGAGTGCAGGAACCAATGCCGTCTGTGGCCCAGGTGGGCTGTTTGCTCGCATGTATCAGCCTTACCATTTGAGAGCGGGAACAAAGCCTTTAATTGAGCGAAGGCCTCGCATCCACATCCAGTCCACCAGAGCTCACCATGTTGTGGGAGAAATGATACCCCTTGTCCCATGGACCCCACTGCCACTTGAGCAGGGAGGAGGAGGAAAGAGCAGTGAGGGTTTGAGCCGGCCAGCTAGTGAAGTCAGGTTGGGCTGAATGGCTGGGGGGAACCATGGCTGCTCAAGTGGCTTGTGTCACTGTCGTCAGCGGCCTGGGTGCCCATCTCCATCTGAGCTGAAGAAAGCGTAGGCTCAGCAGCAGGATTGCCCTCAAAGATTGCTCCATTTCCAAACACCCCATTCACTTGCATGCAGGCAGGCTCCATGGGACAACGGGGTCTCATTCCTCCTCTGGTGCAGCAAGCTCTGGCAGGCTGACAGGAAGTGCTGAGAAAACAATTAAAAAACCCAAGAGAGACCAAACCAACTCGGCATAGCACAACGCCTCTTTGCAAACAAACTCAAAGCATGCAGTCACCTCAGCTTGAAAAGGATTGGCCCAAGCAGCTTGAAAAGGATTGGCCTTTAAGCTCACACAGACATACACACACAAACACACACATCAAACCAAACCACGAAAATCAACCAGGATGCTGCTAAACACATCAGGCATCCTCAGGCATCAAAACAAAAGCAAAAAACTCCAGTTGAAGTGCAACAAAGCCCAGCTGTCTTGAAAAGTGCTAACGAGAGAGATTCCCTTAGAAACACAGTGCTTAAAGGCCCTGTCACACTGCCCGACGGATGCAAAACGTTTGTAAAAAGGATACAGCGGACGAGAAAAATGTTCCATCCGTTGTTATCCGCTCTCAAAAGGGGCAAAAAAATGGGATAACCAGGAGCGGGAAAACACGAAAGGAATGGGGGGAGTGAGGACGATGGAGGGCGGATGGAATTGGAGCTCCCATACGGAAAAGGCCCAAGCGATGGGATAGCGGATGCGAGGCGGATGGCACATCTGCAGGCTTACTCGGGCGGAGAGCCAGCAGCAAAAACGAGAACCGGCGGAATGATTACAAGCGATCAGAAGTGGGATGCCGAGCCGGATGAAGCAGATGCACAGTGGAAGCCCTCGAAGGATGAACAGGAGTGCAGAGAGCGGCACTCACTAAACGCCTCAGCGGAAGCCATAGTGGTATACCTACGGCATGCCTAGCGTTACTTGTGCATGCGAAGCGGAGGATGATATCCGTCAAGCCCATACGGAAGTAAAGGGAGCAGTTCCTCAAGGCCAGGTCAACGACTATTCAGAGGAAAAGACCTCTGCTTCCAGACCTACACATCGACTTGCCTTTTGGCCAGCCGCATGCCTTGCCTGCCAGCCTGCAGCCTGCTCTTCCTGCGGCAGCCTGCCTGCCAGCCTCCCTGCTGCCTTGCCAGCCCCTGCGCTTGCCTGCCTGCCAAGCTTGCTAGCCTAGCCTGCCTACATCCTGCCTAGCCAGTCTCCTGCCAGCCTGCCTGCAGCCAGCGAACCACAACCATGGGGAGAAGAAAAGTCTCAGCCATCTGCTGCAGCCCTGCAGAAGGACAGGGCCACCCCCCCCACCTCCCTGCCCACTCTGCTTCGCTGGGCTTTGTAAACGGCTCGCTCTTCGGGGCTGGAGCTTCTTGCTGTTCTGCAATTCTGCTTCTGGAGGAGCTGGATGCTTGCATGCTTCTGGCAGTGAGTGTCGATTTGCTGGTGCTTTAGCTCGTGCTGAACGGCTGCTGATCTGGCGTGGTCGCATCTGCTGATGTGGCTATGCTGGGGAGCTTGCTGAAGCGCTACTGGCAGTGTGCTTCATGCTGGTGCTTAACTCTGCTGAAGCTGCTTCCTGGTCCTGTGGTCCTGCGTTGTTGCTCGCTGCGTCTCTTGCTCGTCCTGCAGGTTCCTGCGCCTCGTGACCTGTTGCGCTGGTCCTCCTGGTGTCCGCTGGTAGTCCTCTGGTGCTACACCTCGCGGTCTACCGTGCTCTGGCGCTCTAAGCTTGATCTTACCTGGACTGGCGTGGTGATCGTGGCTGCTGATGGCCTGGTCGCTTGGCTGATCCTGGCTCTCTGCTGCCTAGGCTGGCTTGGTGGTGGAGGAGCAGCCCTCAACCCTGGAACGCCCCTCTGATGAGGGGCCCATGTGGCTCTTGCCAAAGGGGAGGAAGAGGCATATGCGAGAGAAGGAGAGAGGCCAATCTACCCACTCGAGGAGAACATCGAAGGATGAGGTGCTGAGTTGGCTGAGAGAGAATGACTCATTCTATTGGCGGAGGGAACAGGGCTCTAGCAGGGAACCACCAAAAAGGAAGCAGGCTTGTGGAGAGAGGAGGCGAGTACGCCTTGGGCTACACTTGCGGAGTGTGCCGTCGGCTGGTGGAAGCACATGCACACCTGGTACGGGAAGCTGCACCTCAAGAAAATCCCCGCGCGCAAAGGCTCGTGTACCTGGGAATTGTCAGCTGACGGACAGAGGAGACCTAGCTCATGGTCCAGTGAAGCTGTCTTGAGGGTTGGATCCGCCGACGGCGAGGATGCTAGACCCCGTCTCAAACACCTCCTCTCTCAGGCAGCCTGCTTGAGATCCAGTTTCGCTCTTCTGGCCGATAGAGTAGCTCCCTGTCTCGCAGGGAAGGGTTGGTCTTGGGAGGCGGGAACACAACAGAGAACCACCCCCGTGAGTTCAAGCTGTTCTAAACCGTATGTGCGGAGTCCGTGGAGGACTCTCTGCCGCAGTAGGGAGAAAGGAGATGGCACTTTCGCACCTACAGTTGCCACCCCGCGAATCGCACCCCACAGCTCCACCGATCCCTAACAGAAGAAGAGGAGCCAGGATCAGGAGGCAGAGCCCACACATGTCCTGCTGGGGCATAAGAGACGACCACTTCAGGAGCAGATAGATATCTCTCCTCGTGGTCCGACACCTAGATCCTCATCTGCCAACGGCAAAGACCTTCTCACCTATGGTAACCAGGAACCCTGCACGGACATGGCGAACCTCCAGTTACCAGGTGATGAAGCAGGATTCACCGATCGGGCTTCACAACCCTCCAGATCGCAGATGAACCTGCTCCCAACCCACAGTCCAGTCTGCTTTCCAACCCCAAAGTGATGTCCCCTCCCATTCCACAGGTTTCCAACAGGCCCTCCACTACGCTAGTGCATATCGGCTACAGGAGGTCCGCCAGCAAAGGCAGACAGCCCATATCCCAGTCCCAGGGCACAGGGATGATCGCGATGCCACCCGTTCGCCATACTATCACTATTGCAACTTATGCCACCATGCGCCACCCACCAGCCGACTGATGCCAAGATGAACGCCAGTCGATACACAGACCACACCGACTGCCACCCGCCACGACCAACGACCGATGCGACGCACATCACGATGCCCGACCCACCACTACGCCCACGCAGTCCTCACCACAGCGGCCCGAGACCAGACACTCCCACGATCGGCTCACCCTTCTCCCCCACCAGCCAAGCCCGGCCTCAGAAAACATCTGTTCTTCGGTACATATGGGGTGACAACCCCATGGCCATGCAGGAAGAGCTCTCCAACATTTCACAGGGCTGAGCCATGCTGTCTAGAGGTTACTTAAGACACCATTCCCGTTTTGTCCATCGTTCCAGGGACCAGGCACCCCAGTGCGTCGGCTTCAGACGCACACTCTCAGCAAGCAGCCACGCATTCCACAGCATCACTGACCCATTCACCCTTGAGACTGGCCACACCTCTGCAGTGACAGAGAAGAGGTGCCAAGAGACTGGGTGGCTACCTGCTAGACCTTTATTCTGGACAACTTGCACTCTGGGTCAATTTTTCCTTCTCTTACCAGATTGTCTAAATTAATAAGATCTATCTCTGCTTCACAACTTGTCTATATCATTATCTTTTTTTTACAATCAAGTCTCCTTGGTGAACAACTTTTCAGAAACTCGGTTTTCGACAGCCTTTGGCATGCCTCTGTGGGATGGGGCCTACAGACGATCAGCAGTGGAGCGTGGCAGGGGATACCCTACTGGCGACCTCGGGTAATAGCTGTTGGGTGGGCGAGCGGATACCTTCTTCGGTATCGCGGCGTAATTTAGCTCGCCTGGCGAATGGGCAGGGATACCTTTGGCATGCGTGTTAAGATACTGTCCAGGGATCGGGCAGCGCGATACCTGCTGCGCACGACTGCCGAGCGCTTTACGCGTACATATCGTGGATGCGGTTATAGCTTGGCAATGGGCTGATACGCTGTGGGATGGACGCTAGGATCACTGTTGGGCATTGGGTTAGGATATACTGTAGGATCGATTACAGCACCCGTCCAAGGGGTAGGACCCTTTGGGATGGGTTAAGTAGCTGCTTGGGGATGGGTTGAGACTTCGCTGTTGGGGATAGTATAAACCTCCAGCTGCCAAGCCTAGTGGTGACTTGTAATGGTCCAACCCATCCAGCGTGTGCCACACCTATGGCCCTTTACTTATAAAAATACTGAGTGTAATCATTGATCCAGCAAATTTCAACATCTTAAACCACAACTCTTTATTAATGATGATCAGCCTGTCAATATAGCTAGAAGGCCACTTTCAAATTACATGGCACAATGCTAGTACATTCCGTGTTGATGACGACAGGCTGACAGAAGCATCCATTACAGCATCTACCATCGCTGCCTTGCCAACTGCCACTAGCTTCCAGCTGGAGGAGTGTTGCACCGAGTCTTTCACGACAGGTGTGCGTTGCTTCTTCCCTCTCACAGTTGAAAGCTCTGTTGGGGCCTTGCACATCCAAAAGTATCTGTCAGGTTTCGCCCTTGCCCATTCACCAGGCCTCATGTCGCGCATTGCCTTATTGGAGGTCCACGGGCCCCTTTGCCTGCGAAGAAGCTGGGGTTAGCGGGTGCGATGAGATTTGCCAGGACTGCAGCAGCTTCCACGATCCTCCTCAGGTGTCTCTGGGCGTGCGATGCTGCAATGTTTGGTGGAAAAGTAACCTGGAACCTGTCTTGGCCGGATGCCAAAGGGCGTCTCCACACCCGCCTTGGCCCTGGAACAGGCTGTATTGAAGATCCTCTTTCACGGGGTGAGCATCGAAAGGTGTAGGGCTTTCATCGAGGTAGGTATCTGAGGAGGAAGGCGTAATCCCCATTGAGTGAAGGTAAGGGCACATCTGCGTGTCGTTGGTCAGGAGGTCTGGATCTTGGGAAAAAGCCATGATGAGGTTGGCGATTCGAGCCCCTCCTTGAGGTCACTTGGCGTTGTTTATACTGGGCAATTCTGAAAAGCTGAACGGCATATGCCTTGAAGCATCGATGTACTGAACTTTGTGTCAGCATCGGACCCATGTGATGGATGAGACGGATGTTGAACGAAGCCCTTGTTAGTTGAAATAAGTGGAGACCCGCTTGGTGGGAGCTTATTGTGCAGGCCACATGCTTGCCATCTATGGGCTCCAAAACGGTGTGGGGGAAGTTCGCCACGCGCTCTGTAATCCACTGCTCTGCGCAACTTTCTGGTGTTCAATCTACGTGTCCTTCAGTGGGGGAGGGGCATGAGAGCTCGGAGTTATCTTCGTTGCCATGGCCTTGCACACTTTTGCATTGAGCGGCGATCGTGCCAATGTTGTGCATTGCTGCTACACACAGGCTGAGGTGTGTGTGTGTGCGGCTACACCGTCGCAGCCGTATGCGGATTGTCGTGCAGTTGTAGTGGGTTCCTGTGTAGCTGGCCAGGTGGCGGCAGAGTGAGCATGTCCCGGTGCGACAACCGACATTGAGGCCCCGACGGTCACGGCTTGGGGCGAGACCGCGGCTTATGGTGCGTCTTTGCCTTGGTTCACCTGCGGTCTGTCAGCCGCGACGTCCTACTTATGCCACATAACACACTGGCTGGAGGCACCCTTCATGAAGTCTCTGGGAAGTGCACGAGGGTCTTTCGTTCGCTCAGCTCCACCATCCCAGCTGTTGTAACAGGTCTTATGCCGCTCTTCTCCCAATCCATCTTCGGGCACCCAGACGGCTGTCTTGGCTGCGCCCCCTTTCTCCCGTAGTTAGAGTTTGGACACAGAGCTGTAGATCGGCTTCGCCACTGTTGCAGAAGATTGGGTTTGGCTAGAAAGGACTGTGAGCTCCGATATGGTGGCACATTGACTGGATCTAGTGGAAGAGCAAGAGGCACGAGATGGAAGGCTGCAGACGGTCTGCACAGCAGGGCTGCTGTCTGAAAGTCGAGATCCAGGTGAGTTTGCTCCCCCTCTTTTATAGGCAATATCAGGTTTCCACTATGGTGTCCCTTTTGTCATCCTTACGGGCATCCTTCAAGACATACCCTTATATCCGGAGTAGGTCCCCTCTCGTGAATAGCTTTTTTCTTTCGTTTTAAATGCTTTCTTTTTGCGAGCTGCAATCCGCTTTCCATCCTTTCTCTTGTCCGCTGCTACTACACTCGCACGCTTGTCTATGCCTTCGTTCCGCTTCATCCCTTGTGTCCGCTTTCTGGCGTGGACGGGATTGAGCTTGCGCGCGGATCGCGCAGCGATGGCTCCTAGCGGATGCTAGCGGATCGACAGCGGATCAGGACATGTACCCTAGAACACTTCGCTATCGTCGCCGGATCTGCATGAACGGACACGTTGGATACATTTACCGCTCAAAAGTTTTGAGCAGCCTCAAAACATTTTGAGTGGTATGGAACCGCTCAGTCCGACGGATGTGCTGGGCAGATAAAGAGGGAAGAAAAACGGACGCAGTGGAGTACAAAAAGAACGCTATGCACGTTAACAACGGGATGGCGAAGTGTGTTGTTCTCCGATTTACAGTCTCTTTCCCGCGTTGTGCTGAGTGTGAATGTGGGGCTTAAGTGAAGGGTAGCGCTTTCTCATCCTGTGTTCTATTTTACGCTGCTGAGGAAAAAGCACACCACACATACCTTGGGGTGTCCCTCATCCAACAGGGCTTTGGTAGGAGCCGTCTGTTTGGCAAGATGGGTTTGCTGAGGTGGATTGTCTTGCAACTTTGGAAGAGGTTGCACGAAAGGAAACATTAAGCCCAGGTTGGTAATGCCCAGGAAGGGAGAGGAGGAGAGTTGGGAAGAAGAGAAGAAGAAGTAGAGCAGGCAGGAAGGGGACAGGTAAGATGGGAGGAGAGAGCAGATCACGACATAATAGATAGGGAGCCAGGAGGAGGAAAAGAGGAGGACATGGAACTTGGGTGTTAACAGCGGCAGCTGCTGGGAGACTTTGCCACTGGCAAGAGGTCCTTCACATGGCCAGCCTTTACTGTTTGAGGGCAGAAAAAGCCTCTCAATTGAGCAAGAGATTCTTCAGCCAACCCATGAACACAGCCTGTCACAGTTGCTGTGCCAGGGGAGGAATGAGACGAGACCCATTTTCCTATGAAGTTTGCTGGCATGCAAGTTGGGCATTTGCATGGCAAATAGGGTTGCTTGGGAACAGAGCAAACCTTGAGGGCATCTTGCTTCTCGCCTCCCACTTTCTTCAGCTCAGATGGAGCGGGGACCCCAGGGTGCTGGGCAGGTGCGGCAAGAACCACCTGAGCAGCATGATCCCCTGTTCCCCAGCCAGCCAGTCCCGCCCAAACCATACTCCCCCTGCCTCACAGCCAGCAAGCACAACCCTCACTGCCCTTCTCTTTCCTCCTCCTGGTCAAGCAGCAGTGGGCTCCATGAGACAATGGGGTTCTCATTCATCCCCCCAATGTGGTGAGCTCTGGTGGGCTGGATGTGGGTTGCTTGGAGGGCTTTGTTTCAGTTGAGCTTTGTTCCTGCCCCTAAACAGTAAGGCCGGCAACATGCAGAAGCCCAACTTGGGCCACAGACGGAATCGGTTTCCTATGGCCTGTCTTAGTTCTTGACCTAGTGGCTGCCTTGAGCCAGTGAGAGGATGTCCTTGCAAACCTCGGGCCCTGTCCCCTGGGCAATGCGCCCAGGAGGTGGCGAGTGTTGCAAGCACTGCATCTTGCGATTAAAAGAGAAAGCACTCAGAATTTAATTAGCCTTTGTGGTGGCAAGCGATCCCTGAGGCCCCAGTTGCACTTCCTCATGTCCTGGGGGCAAAAGCAAGGGGGCGTGGTTGGGGGCAGCTCTGCTGGGCTCAGAGGTAGTGCTGCTTACCAGCTTGGATGGCACTTGTCCATTGCAGATTGGTTCCTTGTTCGGCCTGGGCCAGGATGCTGCAGACGAGTCTTTCCTATTCCCAGGATAGCTCTGCAGGCCATTCTAACCATCTGCAGGCAGGATCCAGCCGATCGGGCCTTGAGTTTGACACCCCTGCTTTTAGGATGATAATAGATGAAATGAAGGCCCTTAACCTAAAAAACAATGAAAGTAGCAGTTTATGTTTCCCTTTGCTCAAGAGTTGAGAAGATAATATTAGCAGTGTCTAAATAATCTGACTGTTCTGTGGTGTAATTGGGATTAGATCTGTTTTTTTTCCTTGCTTTTCAGGACAAAAAAACCCAGACATAGGAAATTTAATAAAAGGAGATTTTTGGGTGGAATATAAAAAAGTTTCTTAAGCTAGGAATATTTGCCTTAGGCTAAAGATGGTTCCCTTCCTTTGGAAGATTGCAGATGGGACTGGGACGGCCACTTGCTTTGAAGGTAGTTCTTAATGCAGCAGCCAGGCTAGTTAACCTGTGAAGTTCCACTGGGAACTCATACTTTCTATGATTCTTTGGCCACAGAGTAGGGCTCTGAGAGATACAAAGGGCGAAATTCAAAGATTCAAAGGGCAAAATCAAATTCAGAGGACACATGTGAATTGAATTGTTTACAAGAAGAAAAGGCTAGAAGAGTCAGTGGTAAAGAAACCATGAATAGAATAGAATAGAATTCTTTGTTGGCCAAATTCGATTAGACACACAAATAAAATAAAATATGGTTCAAGTTGCAGATACAGAAAGTCCTCACCCACCCAGAAAGCCATAGAAGGATCTGTCAGAAAGACTTCAAATTACTTGATGGATTAATTAAAATTAATCACTGAAAAGCTTCCAGGTCTTACCTATATTTCCAGAAAATAATTTCTTTTTCTCCAGAATCATTATTTCGGGCAAGTGGGCTTTACTTTTTTCACTTCTTACACAAAGTATCGATATTTTATGGAAATGCATCAGGACTCCCTTCAAGTGGGCAAAAAGTTGTTTGAAAAGGGGTTTTAACATAAACTTTATGTCACATAATTTAGCTTCTTCTTCCTCTAGTACTTTTCAATGATTGAAAAGGTGACAAACGATACACTGGTTCACACATGTGGAAGAGAAGAGCAGCAATTTCCTCAGGAACAAATTTGAAGGATCCTTTAGTCTTGGATAGGATTATCAAAATGAAAAAGGGGAAGAAAAACACAATGCAGGCATTGTTCTGAACAAAAGGTAAAGTTTTTTTCCTTGTTAACTTTCTAAGCCAAAAGAAATAATGGAGAAGGGAGGACTACTTAAGCAACAATATTTCCACAAAGTTTCCCTTAAAATTGCTAATTTAGCTTGTCTTAAAAGAAATCAGAATAAAATAAGCAGCCCTGCCTAGTCATCCCAAGATAGTCTCTCAAACTTTACTCTTTGTCAGCCATATTTGCTATTATTAATTAACACAAAAGAAATCAGAATTCTTTTCCTGTTTCTCTTTCATTCCAATTTATTTTGTAATGTTAGTTTAGACCAAAAAAAGAAGCTTTAAGAAACAGATTGTGCTACCTGAATAAGCCTAATCCTTTAGACTAAAGGAGACAAGGAAATATGACCAGGTCTCTATTTTCTAGTCTGAACTGACAGATTTACACCTTTTTCAAGATGCACTGCCACAATAAACACCAAGCATGTAGAAATATGTTCATATCAACAAATTGCAACAAACCTGAAAAGGCTGCGGATGAACAGTCTACAGCAGGGGAAATGAACGTATGTATTCTCTTCTTCGCTTCTTGCACAATAAGTTTCTCAACAGGAGAAAGATTTACCCAAAGACATCATTAAGCAATTATTCCTCCCATTTTGGCAGAGGCAGGATCTGATGAGATTTTGTGGTGTTGGCATTGTCGAGTATCCTTGGCAAGCTTTATGAAGAAATAGTTTATTAATGATTATCCTTTGCATACATGGAATGTGAATCAAAATTAATGTTTTGAAATTCTGTAACCTCTGGAATGTGGGAAAGCTGTAAGAGCAGCACAGCAGCACAGCACACAGTTTAAGTCGGTTTCTCAACATAGCTGCTGTTGTGAATTTAGCTGCAAAAAGTTTTTCCTCTGAATATTCACAGATACATGCTAGACTAATTGATGAAATAGATCATTTAACAATACAACAGTTTCAAAAATGGACAAATAAAAATGTTTGGAAAGACATTGCTGCAAACTTCACTATCTAAATAAAAAAGCAACTGTAATTGCCAAAACTCTCACAGCGGCAATGGGAACTGTGCTGGATGGAGTGTGTATTTATTTTAGAAATTAGGTGCTATCTCTTTAAAACATTGCCTGCTGGGAAATATAGTTCTTTATCATGTGGTCACATCTGTACCTCTGATTGACCACTGAGTCAGCCTTCTGATTGGCTGAGGGGCAGCCTTAATTATGTGTAAGCTAGTGAGGTCTCCTTGAATTACAATTTACAGATGGCTGCACATTTCTCAACGTGGGGATGAAATCATTCTCTTTTTACCTACATGCCTAAAATCAGATTATTGATGCCTTCAGAAGAATCTTCTTATAATGTGAATCATATCTGAGAAGAATGCCTGAAATAAATCTAATTTGAATAATATCTTTCATATTGAGTTAAACTGTCTATAACAAGAATTATGTTAGAAGCAGAAACTTGGAGCAGAATAGTAAAAAGAGAATGCAATAAATCCCTCTAATCCCAAGAAAAGAGGAGGGATCCATTTGGGTGAAGCAAATAGACTTCTCTCCCCTTCTCCCTCCCTCCCTCCCTCCCTCCCTCTCTCTCCAAGATTACCTTGAGAAATTGTATTTTGCAAGTGAAAGAAGCTGATTCAATCCATTTGAATCAGTGCTTGGAAGATACAGGGAGGGGCCATTATCTCCCTCTATTGAACAGGCAGGAAGATGATTAGTTTAGCAAACAGATGGCTGCATCTTTTCCAGCTCTCTCCCTGCTACCTTTAAATGTGATACTTTGCAAGCAA
This sequence comes from Laticauda laticaudata, assembly GCA_004320025.1. Classification (NCBI taxonomy): domain Eukaryota; kingdom Metazoa; phylum Chordata; class Lepidosauria; order Squamata; family Elapidae; genus Laticauda; species Laticauda laticaudata. The sequence continues at coordinate 33,870 of BHFT01021871.1, forward strand.
TTATTCTCAGCTCTTCCCAGAACCATTCAGTTTGAACACCTAGACAAGGAAGTTACACTGATCCATTTCATTGGCTTAAAACAGAGAGGAAAGAGAGCTTACTTTAGCCATGAGGGAGCATAAAAGGAACCTCTCCCTAGTTGTGTTGGAATTTATGACACAGGTCCCCTTAGCAATCAGCCATAAATACCATTGGCTGGGTTATTTAACTCTGGATGGACAAGCCAACCTGAGAAATGGAAACTCAGCCAAATCAGAGAATCATTGTTGAGAATCATTAGAGAATCATTCTTTAACTCTTGCTTGGAAAATAAAAATATATGAAAGAGTCAGTCCCTCAGAGTTTGCAGGTATTCAGTCCAAGCTGGGAACCCCAGAACTGCAAAATCAGCTCTGCAAGCCCTATCAAAGAGAAAATGCCAAAAGCCCAGTTTACTCCAGGCTTCGTTTAAGTTGCAATGCTCCCCAGTGGTCAAATAGCAAATTTCAATGACGTTTTCAAAATTCAGCTACCCGCTTCAACCCAGTGCAGGAGTGGGGTTCAAATATTTTATCAACCAGTTCTGTGGGTGTGGGTTGGTGTTCATGTGACTGGGTGGGTGTGGCCAACTCAACATCACATCAAGGGGAGCTTTTCACCTGGCCTCTCGTGATTGGGATGCTGCAATGGTCGTAAGTGTGAAAAATGGTCAATAGTCACTTTTTTCAGTGCCATTGTAACTTTGAATGGTCAGTAGATGAACTGCTGTAAGTCAAAGATTACCTGTACAAAAATACAAAAAGCTTCTTTGCTTGCAAAAAGCTGCCCTAAATACCAATCAT
>BHFT01021873.1:0-40281 GCA_004320025.1 Laticauda laticaudata
CTACAATGACGTGGGATAATACCCGAAAGAAGCTAAACAGCACACATGTAAGTACCCGCGAAAGCTTAAAAAAACACACACACATATATGTATATATATATATGTATGTATGTATGTATGTATGTATGTATGTATGTATATGTATATATATGCTGCTCAGCTTCCTTCAGGTATTATTCCACATTGTAGTTATGCTTTTAAAGTTGTAGCAATGTTATATATACAACATTATGTAGCAAATATATATATATTTGTCTGTTTTAAATGTATGTCAAATAAATGTTTTTTTCTAGAATAATTTCAAAAAAAATAATAAAAAAGAAAAGACAGGAAGGTTGGGGCCAACCTCACATCAAGGGACAAGATGTTCCAAAGGGCAGGAACAACAGCAGAGAAGGCCTCCCAGACTCTGCCAGTCAGAATAATTGGACTGACAGGATCCACAGCATGTCTCCTCTACTGGCATGTGTAGAATGGACCAATCCCAGGGGTGTGTGAAATGGTTACTTCAAATAACCTGGACCTGTGCTATAATGGGCTTTAAAGGTGACTTGCACTTGAAAGCAGGCTGGTAATTAATGCAGCTCCTGGAGCAGTGATGTTACAGGGGCCATTTTTGGGGGGCCCAAAACTACCTGCACTGCTGCATTCTGCACCAGCTGTAGCTTCCAAATGTTCTTCAAGGATAGCTCCATGGAGAGCACTTTACAGTTGTCCAGTTGTGAGATGACTAGGGACTAAACGACTAAGCACAGGGAATCCTGGTCCACGAAAGGCCACGACTGACACACAGCAACTGGCACAGCGACTCAGCTACTGCCCCCTGCCCCTTGAACAGGAGTCGCGAGTCCAGGAGAACCCATAAGTTGCAGGCTGGGTCTTTCTGGGGCAGAGCAGAAATTCATTCTGTAATGAAATCTGTTAATTACTATCACTTTCACCAGGAAAAATGGCTGGCCTTTTGAAACAAGTGACATCCTATGGAACCCTTTTATTTGCCTTGTATGCCTTAAACAAAAAATGTTGATGCCAACATAATTACTTCTCATTGAACTATATGACAAACTTTCTTTCTCCTGGATAAATACAATAGCTGAACAACACTTTCTATTTTTTTTTTAGTAGACTATATATGAAACTCTCTTAGCCTTAGTTTTGTTTCAGATATATTAGTTTGAATATTGAACCAATAATCCAAATAAGTTGCATGCAGAAATANAATATAGAACCAATAATCCAAATAAGTTGCATGCAGAGATAGCATCAGGAGCTGATTATGTTGAAAAAATAATCAGTAAAAAAAGACAAAAATATTTACAAATAGACCTCTGGGTATTCCTTTAACACTTCTTTGAATTTGGACCCAGATATCAGATATTGACTATTTTCACAATATGTATTCCTTTAATTAATTTAATAATTAATATTATGCATAATATTGTTATTAGGCATCTTTCTCTATGGAGGTTCCCAGTCATCCTAGTCATAATTGTCCCCAGAGTGCTTTTCAAGAACTTTTTCAAGAACTGCATTTTCTTTGTTTTTCCTTGAAGATATTTCACTTCTCATCCAAGAAGATTTTTCAGTTCTGACTGAATGGTGGAGAATATAAATCCTTCCATTCTTCATTCTTAGATGTGCCATTTTAAGAGTTTGGAATAATTATAAAATTTATAGTTTGGAATAAATATAAGTTTGGAATAAATATAAAATAAATATAAAGGTTTTCTGTGAAGATGCCTTTTTGGGTGTGCATCCCAGGAAGACATTTTTTTTAAAGAAAATAAATAGTGGTGAAACCAGACTGGTGAACTTATAATCAAATAATATCTTTTAATTTTAGTGATCCTATCATTAATTCAGGAGGAGTTTGAATCAGAATCAGGTTTACATATTTACAATTGAAACAAAGATTTAAGTCAGACAAAAAGAGTTATGGGTTTGACATTACCAAAAATGAATTGGAAATCCTATTGTGTGATAGTGATCAACATATTATTGTTAAGGTCTATAAATTGTTATTGTATTTTAATTTGGAAATGAATCTTTAAAGCACTGGATGACTCAGTGGGCAAGGAACTTTGGATACAATGTATTGCTTGAACAATGGGAGAAAATGTGGATGAAAGATTTAAAATTTACACTAAATTATAATTTAAAAGAAAATTTATGTAAGATGATGTATCGCTGGTATTTAACACCAAACAAGCTGTCAAGAATGTATAAAGGTATTTCAAATGAATGGTGGGAATACAAATGTAAAGAAAGGACTTTTTATCACTTATAGTGGACCTATGACAAAGACATATTGGAGTATGATTCACATTCTAATACAGAAGATTCTTAAATGGAACATAAAGATAAAACCAGAAACTATTCTTTTTGGTTTAATGGAAAAAGACTTGGGGAAAATAATTCTGAAACTTTGATGTTATATGTTGTTAGCAGCAAGACTATATTATGCCGAAAAATGGAAAGGCACTTTTATTTCTACAATGGTCGAATGGCTGAAAAAGTTGATGGAGTTAGCAGAGCTAGTTAAACTAACTGCTTTGATTAAAGAAAAAAATACAATTACTTTTGTTTCTACTTGGAAACCGCTTTTGAACTTTGTGGGAAAAAAATAAAATTTTGATTTTGGGTTTTACCATTAGATAGGTTTGTTCTTACAGAAATGGCTAGTTTATATAGTACTACTATGAAAAAGTAAAAAGTTGAGGTTTGATGTTTGATCTTATTCTACTGTACCAAAGGGAATTAGAAGTCAAATGCCTTTTTCTCCCCCACCCACCTCATTTCTCTACTTTTCCCTTCCCTTTTCTCTCACCTATCTTTACTATTATTTTCTTTTGTATTTTTGTATTTTGTATTATAAATTAATAAAAAAAAAGAACTGAAGAAACTTCTTGGATGAAAAGTAAAATGTCTTAAAGGAAAAACAAATGAAGTCCAGTTGCCTCTTGAAAAAGCATCTTTAAGATTATATATCTTTATGATTTCATGTAATTAACCAACTATGTCATTCCAGACTGCTTTAGAACAAGTATGGCACATAGTACTAATTTATTATAAGGATGTAGATGTGTCCTTTACGTGAAAGGTCTATGGCTGATATAAAATTTGAAGCAATGATGTGAATATTGTAATATTTAGGATACATGAAGTAAGCAGTAATTTCCATCGTGTTAGTTTGGAGGAAAGCAGATAAGAACTGGAAGAGATCTAGCAATTTAACAGGTGCTGAAACATCATAGGGTGACAGTTTTTTGTAGTTCTCCTTTTAGTAGCTTTTTAAAATGAACACTTCAGGTTTCTCCTTGGTGATCTTAAAGTTAAAACCTGATTTTAAAAAATAATACTTAAAATCACTGTTACCTAATTATAATTGAACAGACCCAAGTTAAAAATGTCTTAAGGAAGTGTATTTTACAGCTTGGAAAGTAATTGATGAAAACTTCCCTTCTAAACAATGGCTCTGGAAAGTAAGAATATTGGTAAGGACTGGACTTCAAAGGGGTAGGTTTCTTGGATTTTTCAAAAAATGTTCTGGATCCCTTTGGCATCTAGGTGGAATGTTGTAACTGCTTTACCATCCATCTGGAGGTTATCAATAATCAGCCTAAAACTAGTTACACAACCTAGCTACACAGTCAAGCTTCACCATGGGTTTTGTTTCACTCATTAAAAAAAATGAAATGAAATGCATTCATATGTAAATGGATGAAGAGAAAGTGTTATTTTGTTTCTCCAAATACGTTCCTTGTTCTCTCAAAAAAAATGATTGCAGGAACTCTACGATTACTCTTTAAGTTGTAGAAGCAATAAAACTGCCTGCTGCTTATACCAAAATATAAGCTCAAACAAATAGGTTTCAATCCTCAAACTTAAGATTTCTGTTACAAATTATATGCAGGAGCTACTGGTTATGTGGGCTTGGCTTGGTGGGCATATATTCTCCATTTCCAAATTCTCCATTTCCACCCTACTCCAGGGGAAGGATACTGCAAAATCCCATTCCCTCCCCACTCCACTAACCTGCTTTCCAACTCTGTTCTCCTGTGTAAGGTAACAAAAGAAGACCCAGCCAGTCAGCGGGGACTCAGGAGGCAGAGAATAGATAGGGAGGCAGTCAGAGGTGATATTTGTTGGTTCTCCAAACTCCTGAAAATTTCCGGTACCAGTTCTATAGAACTGGTCAGAAACTGCTGAATACCACCTCTGGTTAAAGTTGACTCGTAATTTTAGGTAAGAAATGTGATAGGTAATGCTGAAAAATGAGTTGCCAATGATCTTTTCATAACAAAATGTGAATATGAAGGATATCTCTGATAATATATCATTCTTATGGCAAAGTATGTTTTCCAAGTTCTATAAGTCAAGCCAATGTATAGATGCTTTTGCAAACTTATACTCCTCTCTTTTCTAGGGTATATAATCCCAGATAAAGTTGTTGTACATATTATGTTTAAGATTTAAATTCTGAAAATATAACCAAATGCCCCCACACAGAAAGGAATGTTTTTCCCATGGGGGACTAGAAGAGAAAGATAATGAATTGCAGATTAAAAATTAAAAATTTCCAGAAGACTCAGTGAGAAGAGCCCCCTCTTCTTTTCTCCCCAGAAGACCTCTACATTTCTTTCTGATACAGATATCCTTTTGTGATAAGACAATATAGGAACCTCAGCTACTACATATATTAATATAATTGATGAATATGTATGATGTTTGGGAAGGGAAGTGTACTTTTAATTTCCTACCTTCCAGCCTTGGAATCAGAGGTGAAGAATTTTCAAAAAAGGACATGCAGGATAGGATTATGATCATGCTTAATTTAGCCTTCTCTTCTCTTTCTTTCAAAACATCAGTGATAAAGAAACAAATGATTATCAACAATTTATTTTCTAAGTTTCAGAGATCATGAGACTGGGCTGTGGTGGGAAATATTAGACTAGACTGAAGTTGCTAGAAACTCCCAATGGGGTTGGCATATAGGCAAAGAGATCAAAAGCTAGGACTCTTGTTAAAAAGATGCCTTCAGAAGGTGGATCTGAAGGATCAAACAAGAAATATCACCAGAAGACAGAAAGGATGGTATTGAGCATATGGAAAACCCCTCACCCAATTCCTTGATCAGCTGCCATACTTCTGAATCTACAAAGCAAGGGTTTTGGGGGTAAAGGGGTCCTGAAGTTAACTGATACTTAGCATCATTCTGGATTCAGACTTGGTGGTTTCCTTCCTTCCAGCTAATGCCTGACAGCCTAATTGAGAATGACATGGGCTAGTCTGAAAAAGATCAAATGTACATAGCAAATGGTGACACAGTGCTTAGACTTCAGCACTGCAGGCTAATTCACTGCTCACTCCAGGAATTTGATCCTGATTGGCTCAAGGTTGACTCAGCCTTCCATCCTTCCGTAAATGAATGTAAAATGAGGACCCAGTTGGGAGCAATATGCTGGTGCTGCAAACTGCTTAGAGAAGGCTGTAAAGCACTGTGAAACAGCATATAAGTCTAAGTGCTATTGCCATTCCAACCAGTACAGTTTTACTGCCCCTTTAAATTCATTGGTCTTCATGAATTCGATCAGAACCTGAAGGCCTCAGGGTTCTGAATTGCATGCTTTCCTAAATAGTTGTTGCAGTTCTTCTTGCAGTTGGCTTTGAGCAGGACATCTTTTGTATGTTCTAACTGCTCATATCTGGAAAATCTAGAAAGTGAAGGGGACTGCAAAATCTGTGTGCCTCAACAGGCAATGTGTGGAACAGTGAATGACTAGAATGTAAATCCTAGAAATATGTGTAACATACACATCAAAAAATCCTTTCCACATGAACCCAAATAATGTCATTTTGTTGCAACACCTCAATGGTCAATATAATAGAGAAAACAGGAGAAAGACAGTATTCAGAAGAATATTCAGAAGAAAGAACCTAATATAATATAATGTTTAAACAATATTTAAAAGAGGTTGTTTAACATGTCTCTTTTTATTTTGAAAGGTAAGCAATAATGCCTTGCCTTTTTTTCGCCTTTCTTATGCACCGATTAACTTAGAAGGACTTAGAGATCAAAGAAGACATCCTCAGTCTCTCAGCCTGAAGGATATTAGCAAGAGAAAAATGGCTGATCTCATCTCTCAATTATCTTCTTTGAACACCCTGAGAAGGGTTGGTACCTAGAGGCAGCATAGCAGATTGGTGAAAGGAAGATCATTCACCTCAACACCTCATTCACTCTCTGTGTTGTTCTTTTGAAGGATGTCTGGGTGAAAATTTGCTCCATTTAGACTAATCTTTCAGTCTACTTCAGAGAAAAAGAACAAATGAGAAGGGAGAAATGTTGCTTTTCTCTCCAATAAGCAACACTTATTTTTTTGCTTCTAGTTCAATCTTGCTAATTTTGTCAGTCACTGCTCAAAAAAATAATAACTGGACAATTTTATGGATAGTCACCTGATTGAGTTGTCCAGTTAGAAATGGGGGAGCTGGGAACCAGAGTTTCTCTGGGCAGAGAGGCCAGTTGCTAAGTTCAGGAAATCAGGAGTCCAGGCAGTTCAACTGAATATAAGTTTATTATATGCTAATACAAGAATCTGAAGTATTAACGGTCAAAACAAATTGGTAATATATAAGAGTCAATGGAATTCAAGGTGGGCTGGTCTTAGATTTCTAGTGGGTACAAAGAGACTCGAGACTCATGACATGTTTAACCCCCACCCCCACCCCCTTGGGCTTAGTCTGGTAATCTCCTATACCAGTTTTTCAGGACAAAGAAACTTGTCACTCAACTTTAAGAAAAATGTCAATTAAACCATGACATGTTTGGGAAAAACAAATACTACTGGAATTAAGCCACATTTGATTAAAAAAAGATTGTACCTTCACATTGAAAAAAAGGAATAAGCATCCTTCCAGTATGCAATGAAGATTCTTTTCTAGCAGGTATCTTATCTCAGACAGGCCATCTCATATTGTCTAAACATAGCCAAACTGTGCCAAGTCTAAGATCAAGGAATGTCTGTTAAGCACTTGCCAGTAAAGTTAAGAGAGTGTAGGAAGTGACTGCAGACACAGTGTGGACCTTTCTGCTTCTTTATTCACAGTTATTATAATAACTAGAACTTGGGGCACACATATGCATTGTCCAGATGATTCAAACAAAACTTTAGCAGGAACATCTGAAAAGTGTCTTGACAAAACACTGCTTTGAATTTCTGTCTGGAATCATCTCTTCCCAATCCACTGTTGATCTGAAAGACCGAGTAAAATTTGGATATATTGACCTGCTTTATAAACCACCATAGTGTACAAGGTGAAAGTCTTTGAAACACACTATATTGCCACTTCAGGCTTTTTAAGCATAAGTGGTAATTGTAAGCATTTTATGTTGTAACTTTAATACAAAGCAAATTGTTGATGATGGTTAAATATTAATTCCTGTTGCTAATGGTTAGTAGTTGTCATGGTAAAATGTACTGGTGGATATTGTTTCACTCCTGTGTTGAATGCTGCTGCTGATCTAATCTTAGTATTTATTTACACAAAGTAGATATATTTAGTACATGTTAATATTTTGATAAATATTTATTTAGTAAATATTTAGGCTATCTAGAAGCTATGGAAGATTATAATGAGGACTTGATCTGTGGTCACATCACCTGAAAGGGCTCTATGTTCCACACTCTAGATTCAGCATTGCACACACAACATATGATCTAATCTCCCCACCCTCATTGGTTTTATCTCCATTTTCTTGATCCTCACCTCAGGAAGGGAGAGAAATTTAAATTATATTTGTTGGAAACTCTAAAAGTCTTCATACCCAGGGCCCTCTAGTTTCCAGCAGCTTCAATAAGTTGTTTTTTCTAAAGTTGCATTTATTGTTATTTGAATAATACATTCAAGATTACATACCATTTCAAATGCATTAAAGAAATAACTGAGACACTGTTACAAAGACAAATCTTATCAGTGAAATTAAAGATGTCAGACAAAGGGAGCTGCATTGCAAAATTATCAGCAATACAAGATTTATTATGTGCCTACTGATAACCTTCTAAACTGGAAAGATTGAAAGAGGAACATTATAGGATAATCTGGAAGAAGTTTTTAATGTTTACATTAACTCATTTTAAGTCTATATAGACTGAAATAAAATCAGAGTGCAGTGCTGAATAGAAGCAGTTAATAATTTAATAATAATAAAATATTTGACATAAAGTTTTAAATATTATATTGTTCTATAAATTTATATTTTGTTGTGTACAATTTTTAATTCCAATATTACCCCAGTTACCTCAAAGTAATCACTTAAGTGTTTTGTGGGATATATTGTAATCTAAGTGTGCATAGGACTTATACAAGGTCAAAAAATATTGAAATATATATATTACCTCTCCTGGGCTTTGGAAGCCAAGACTAATACAGCATATGCTGTTAAATGTATTGCACTGACTATGTGTAGTTTTTTTTTAGAAATCAATCAAATATTGAAATAGAGGAACAAAACTTGTCACACAAATGATCCATATTTTTGTCATAATCTTACTGCTGTTGAGGGAAGTGACATTAAATGTTTAATACAAAGATCTGAAAGAGATTTCATCCTCTCTTATTAATTTTTCTTTCATGTAGAACAATGTTGTCTTTTCTGTGATTGCTCTCTAGCATTTGTCTTTAATGCAAAGATAGTAATAGAAACACACTTGATAAACAGAGAGGTTTATGCATCCACAAATAACACACCATCTTAATATACTGAATGTAACCACATAATTCTAAATGAACTAATATATCATATATATCTAAAGCCAATTATCACTTGGATTCTTCTTTCTGTCAAAATGTGTCCAAAGAAAAGGCATTCTTGTACATTTTCTAACCAAGGACAAAGTGATACAAACCTGAGAGAGAAGAGACTTTTGATTCTATCTATGTAAAAGTGATGTGGACCAGAAATAGGCTGAATCTCAAGTGTTGTGTCTCCTGCAAATTTCTAATGCTTACCGATTTCCTCTCTAGAGGAGTTATATTTTTATTTATTTTCAAGGTTGTTCTTTTTATATCATTAAAACTTAGTGATCACATATGCAGCAGTTGTTCTTTGGAAATATGTCCTATTTAAAAGTCTATCTCACATTCTTATTACCTATGACAGAGGAAACAAAAATATACTGCTCCTTGGGTTTCTTAGGAAGCAGAGGAGAAGCAGTATCCACGAAGGAAAACATCAAGAGGAAATAATAATACATAGACCATGCATTAATGAGGTATTTTATATGCTCCTGAGAAGCAAAATGTCTCACTCATTGTCCTTTTTATAATACCCATTGGTCCTATGCAATATAAGTATCATTATTTGGGGTTATAAAGGCTGTCTAGGTTAGCTTCGTATTCTGAATGCCAAAAGATGATTATAGAGTAGCATTATTAAGCAGAATATTTGGTAATAAATGTCTTTCTCTCCAACAAGAATAAGGCTGAGGACAGGGGTGAATTTGATGCTGTCTAATTGTCTAGATGCTTCCTCTAAGATAGGCATATTATTATACAGTGGGTTATAATTTAGACAATTCTTTATACATTGGAAATTTCAATTTCAGCTGGATTCATGTAACTCTCCTCATTCAGTCAAGTTAAGACTGAATATGGTTAATTTGCTTGCCTTGAATATTTGATTTTTATTTCATTCTTCTGGGGACTGAATTTTGATGAGATGCTTATTTTGCCTAGTTATTTATTTATTTGTTCACTTACTTATTTTACTATTGTGCTTTTCATTACTTTTGATAGCTTCTTCAGCCAAAAAACACCTTGAGAATATTTTTGTTTAATAGTTATCCTTTCCTTAAGTGGAGTTAAAATCTATAGCAGGGACTAGGTCTTGGAGCAGATTCTTACCCCAGACATATGGATCTTTGATTGAAAAGTTGCAGAGCAGGGGTGGGATTCTACCAGTATGGCCCAGTTCTATAGAACTGGTTGTTACAATTCCCGGTAGTTCAGAGAACCAGTAAAACGGGCCCCTGGCTGGTCCTGCCCCTCTCTACCTGCTCCCCCGTTCCCGGCCCAGTCAGTCATTATTGTGCATGTGCGACATCGTACACATGCACAATAATCGCTGATGACATTTTCCCCCACCTGCCCCACTCTGCTCCACCCAGTCACATGTGTGCAATGCTTCCCACATTTTCCTGTCCATCACCATCATTCCCAGCAGTAGCAGTAGCAGTAGCAGCAGTAGTAGTAGCAGCAGCAGCAGCAGCAGCCAGCCAGCCAGCCAGCCAGCCAGCCAGCCATTGCTGCTTACCTCCTGCCACCCTGCTTGATATGGGTAAGTGACAGCAAGCCCCAGTTGCCACCGCTTCTAGTCGCCCTCACCCACCTGGACTGCCTTGCCCAGATTTCCTCCCCAGGCCTACCTTGCCTGGCTTGTCTCCCAGGCCTGTCTAATTTGCTTGCCTTGAATATTTTCTTCTGGGTGAAGATTGCCTACTTCACCCAGACTGCCTCCCCTGGCCACTGTTACCTAAGTTTTGTATGGGTGAGTGAGACCTCCAAACAAAACCCAGTCACCTACCTCCTCCTACTGCCACCACTATCAGCCCCAGTCAAGTGCTGACTCCTGGGCCACCCAGCTACCCTCACTACCTACCTTGCCCAGCCACCAGCTGCTATATTTGGCTGGCTGCCATCTTTACTCAGCTGGTGCCATCTTCTCCCGCCTGTGGCCCACCACACTGTTGTTGCTACCTGGGCTTCCACCACCAACTGGTGACTGAGGAGGCAAAGGTAGCAAGCCCCACTGGTCGCCTACTTTCTCCTGTTGCCACTGCCGCCAGCTCTGGTTGAGTGCGGACTCCCAGGTCAGCCACCCAGCCCTCCTTGCCACAGTAAACTTGAAGAAGACTGAGGAAGACCCCGGCATAGCTGGTTAGCCAAGTTAATTTTTAGTAAGTTGCTTTTAAAAATTTCTTTATGTTTATTTATTTATTAGTATCTGTTTTGGTTTTTATTTATCATAAAACAAAACAGATACTAAAAAAATAAATAAATACATAAATAAAAATATTTTACTACTATTGTTACATGTTGATACTTCTGTTTGTTTCTTCTTTGCTTTTTGCTATTAGGAAAAAGTAAAGGAGAAACATAAGTATCAATATGTAACAATAACAATAGTGTAACAAAAAATCATTTATGTATGTATTCATGTTTTCAGTATCTCTACTGTTTTTATGATTAATAAAAACAAAACCTATACTAAAAATATTATTAACTGTCATTTTCAAATCCACTTTCAGTTCCATCTCAATCTTGTTTGATGAAACTTGTTCCTCTTCCATAACATCTTTTAAACACTAACTAGCTATGGTGTCAGAAATTCTTAAAAGTAACTGAATATTACTGATCTCTGCTCCTTGCCTGCTTTCTTCACTTGCCACTGCCTTCACCACTTCACTTACAACAATGATCAAGTCTTCCAAATTCTACTACATTGTTCATATTATTTTTTTGTTTTTTCTAGTGATATTAACAGAATTTTTCAGCAATGAAAACAAATAAGGACTGATACCAAAAGAGTTCCTATGACCACGGTAGTCTGGGGAAAACTTCAGTCCAGTCAGCACATTATCCCACACTGCCAACCGTGGTGGAAAAGTCGATCAGAATAGCACATCATCAAGCTCCCTGAGAAGCTGAGATCATGACACTGAAAAGGAAGTCTTCCTGACCGCATGAGACACGATGCAACAGTACAAACAATTTTAGCAAAGAAGATAGTAATGGACTGAGGGTTTCCCAGAAAAATAGGTTGCAAGCATTGCAGAGAATTTTATAAATTTCAACCAAAGGAAAACTCAAGTGTTCACGAGCAAGGCAATGATAGGAAAGTTCCAATACCGATACCATCAGGAGAAGTGAGTAAAAAGAAGACAAGCAAGCTTCTCGTCAAGAATGAAAATTTGAAAATAACAATTTATCTCATCTTAAAAGCTCACTACATTTGTACAGAGAAGTTTAAGCAATGTGAGCAGGTTCAATAGTGATATAGCAAGGGACGGAGAGGTGAATGACTAAGAAATTATTTGTCGTGGGTAATACATGTGGAATGGTTTACATACGCGGTTGTACAGTCTGGAAACAAAGCATGTGCAGACCATTTTCAAAAATTATATAGAAGATCTGCATTGAATTTGGCAAACTTAAAATATTTTTAGATTGGGGAACAGGGTTTGCATTCACGTATGAAAGCTGCAGTATGCAATGGAGATAGTCTATTTGCAAATAGACATCAGGAACATTTATTCAGCAAAATTATTGAAAAAAAACTTCACAAAAGTCTGTTTGATTAAAGTTGACAAAGCCTCCAGATAGAAATCTTCCAAACTCAGTTCAATATACTTAGATATAAAATATTAAGAGGTATTGCCAGTTTTCTGGCATCAACAATTTTCCTTGTTGAACATAGTGGAGAATATTGTGAAAAACAAAGATTGCAGGGACAATATGTTGCTTTCAGTTATGGAAGTTTGAATAATTAGTTGTGGTTTAATAGTGAAATATCTGGAATTAACCATTTGATGGATATTGGCTTCTTGATTAGGGTCACCAGCGTATGCTTGCGGGAGAAAATCTGAAATAAATTTAAGAGCATGACATAATAAACTACCTTTTGTTTTGGTATATCTTTTTTTATACTTAAAGTCATTAGGGCAAAGAAGTGATGTTGAGTTGGCCATGCCCAGCCGGTCACATGACCACCAAGCCACATCTACAAATTAGGCCACAGAACCAGTTATTAAGAAATTTGAACCCCAGCCCTGCTATGGAGTCTTATCTTGAAAAATCCAGGCTTCTGAATCATATGGAAAAAAGCCAGAGCACACATAATGATAGTTTATATGTACATGCCCTTCCTTTAATTTAAGAAAAGTGAGTGAGAGGGAGAAAAAACAAAGAATATAATATTGGCAAAAGCAAATGTGAAATCGATGAAGCCTTTTTTTTTTTTTGAAATGTCATAGATGTCCTTTACTTACATATGTAGTTTTCCATGATGATGATAGTGATGGCAGCAATAATAATAATTCCATAAGGTAATCATTAACAATAAAATAATAAGAAAAACCAAAGCAAAGCTCTTCATTTACTTCAGTCAGTGAACAAGTCCAGATTATCCAAAACCCTTCTCCATGATTTGCTCACCTTCTTTATTGGCATTGACTTTCTATTCTGTCATGTAAACATATTTTCAGTGCCAATTTGAGGCAATATACAATTTTAATAATTTGCTTCAGACAATCCTCTATATTCAGTGGGGCTTCTGCAGATTCAATAAAACCCAGGTTAACTGTGGTTCAGAACAAATAGATTTCAAATTCCTAAATTTTCCTAATAACAATTATCTGGGTGTGGAGGTGGATTAAGTTTCAAAGAGTATTTAAGAAACAGAACAGTTTCTTTTCTTACCATATCTTTTTCATTTCCTTTTCATTTATTTATTCCAGATAGGGAATAAAACAAAAAATCTGTGGTGAGGGAAATTAGCTACTATGATAGGAATGGACACTGGTCGGGAATAGGAATAGGAAATTACCTTAGAACTCCGAACTATAAAAATAATGCCAGTATTTTATCTACTGGATTTCATTTAATTTGAGTCAGTAAATAGTCTTTAGATATATATATGTATATATATATATATAGGTTTTTTTTAAGCTTTCGCGGGTACTTACATGTGTGCTGTTCAGCTTCCTTCGGGTATTATCCCACGTCATTGTAGTCGCTGTTAAAGTTGTAGAACGTTTCAGCAGATATCTCATCTGCCATTCATCAGCTTCTGGTATGGATGATGTGTCTCACAGTGGCTCCTGAGTTTCAACATCTTCGAGGACTGGTCTATTCTGAATCTGGCTCAGTGGAGCCTGGGCTTTTGCGTGTCATTGGAACTGTGGAGTTTGATTGACTGGTTCTTTCTGGCTTTCTTCTGTCTGTTTTGTCCGGCTTTGATTGGCTGGCAACCCTCTGTTTCTTGTGTTGGAGCATCTTCAGTGCAGCTTGGCTTCCGTAGTGAAAGGCACCGGCTGTTATATCATGTAGTCCAGCTGGTTTCACCTGGGTGCCTGGTGGGGGCGGTGTTTGAGTTGGAGGCATCGGAGAGGGAGTCCTGTCTGTGTTCAGCCATCACGATGACGGAATGCCTTTGGTGGGTTTTGAGTTGGAGGCATCAGGGGAGTTCTGTCTGCTGCTCAAGGTGTTTGTCTGTTTTGTCGTTTGGGAGATCTTTCTATTTGACCGAGTGCAGGTTCCAAATGATTGAAGAAGTCTGCTGAGAATTCATTCTTCTTCTATTCATGCTTTTCCAGCGTCTTTTTGTCAATCTCTATGGCTTCTCTGATGGAATTCTGTGGTTGGGGTTTTCTATAGTGGCTAGCCAAGTTTTAGTGCCATTGAGATTGATCGTTTGCGTGACCTGTGGTTTTCATGTGTTGGACTAGTGAGGACGAGTCGTGATTCCAGCTTTTTACTGCATTGTTCTGCGTGTTCATCTAGATGCGCGTACGGTCTATGATTCTTCTATTGGTGCATGATCCAATGTACTGTGGCTGGGCATGATGTACAGGGAACTTAATCAAGTATAATGCCTTGGTTTTTCCAGGTCAATTTTATCTTTGGGGTTTCTCAGGTATTGGCTGCTATTTTTTTCTTGTCTGTTTTGAAGGCAGTTTTGCTGGTGTATGCGCATGTGTAGTATGCTTACTGATTTTATCTGGAGTACCTCTATGTAGGGCAAGAGCAGCTTTTCCACTAAGTCTGTGTTGCGTCTTCTAGGTCTCTTGTTATGTCTGGTTGTGTTTTGTGGAATCAAGTTAGTGATCTTTTAGCTTTTTTTCTGGAAGCCGATTGGCTTCAAACACTTCAGTCAGGGTGCATAGTTCAGTCCTTTATAGTGTCTGTGTCTGCCAAGGCGGTTTGGTTTCTGGTATTTAAGTGTTTTTGCCACGGAATTAATCTTGCTGCGGTGGGGGATGCTTGATCTGCGCTCCCAGCAACCATTCACAGCCGGCGCATGTCGCGAGATCAGAACATGCGCAAACACTCAGGAGCACTCCCTACGTGGCGCTACCCCACCGCTCCACTGACGTGGCCGTCTGACTTTATCACCTCCTACCCCAACTGAATACAATTGCTACATCGAGATCGTCGTACCCAGACAGCGTAGTGGCATGGTACTTGCTATGGTCGTGTCCCAGTGTTGCCATTGCTGTTCTTTTGTGAGCGATGAGTACATCTAGGAATGGTTAGTTGTTTTGTTTATTGTCCGTTTCTATGGTGAAACTTGATTTTGGGTGCTGTGGGTTGTTTTAGGTGTGGTAACTGTTGGAAATTGTTTAGGCTTTTTCTTTTCCAATGGGGCCAAATCACCAAATGTGTCATCGATGTTAATTCTTAGCCATATGTTTGGGTTTTGTGGGTGGCATTAAGCCAGGGCTCTGGGATTCGAATTCTTCCATAACAGGTTTGCAATGGACGGGTGACAGTGGTGTATCCCATAGGGGGCTCCTTCAATTGCTTGTATCTTTCTTCCATTGTATATGAAATAATGTGTTTGGTTAGCAGTGTTCCTGTTTAGTTCCAATGAAGGTTGTTTAGCTGCGGTTGGTATTTATTTTTGATGATTTCAAGAGTTTCTTTTTATGGGACTTGAGTGAAATAGCTTGAAAACCCGTCAAAACTTATAAGCAGATCTTCTTGGTTCCAAACGTGTAGATCTTTGATCATTTCTAAGAAGTGGTATAAGTTCTTGTACATATGAAAGCTGCGGTTTCAGCATGGGGCTGTAGTTGTTTTGCTAAGTATTTAGCTAGGTTTTGTAATGGTGCTCGACTATGGGTCCTGAGAGGTTATGGCCTTCTTTGTGTATTTTGGGAGGCCGTATAAATTTGGGGCATCTAGAAGATTTTGTCTTCTTGGGATGATCGTCCTGTTGTATTTCTTTGCTTATGTGGCTGGATCTATGAATTTTCCTTCTTGTTAATTTTGTCTAGACTTATGTGGTGATATAATGACACAAACCTACTCCAAAGACTCCAATACAAACCTATAAACACATATATTTTGTTTTTTAAGCTTTCCGGCGGGTCTTAACATGTGTGGCTGTTCAGCTTCCTTTGGTATATCCCACGTCATTGTAATGCTTTCAACAAGTGTGTAACAACCGTTTCAGCAGATCATTCATCTGCCATCATCAGGCTTCTGTATGGATGTGGGTCTACAGCAAGCTCTTTGCGTTTCAAATTCGACGCCTGGCCTGCCTGATGCTGGAGTCTTGGTCTGCTGGTTCACTGGACTTCTGGAGTTTGATTGATTTGGTGTTTCGTGGTTTCTTTGTCTGTTTTGTTTGGCTTTTGATTGGCTTGTGCAACACTCTGGTTCCTCTGTTGAGAGGCTTTCAGTGCAGTGGCTTGGCTTTCGTGTGAAAGGATGGCTGGTAATCCATTTGGGCCAGGTTCAGCGCTGGCTGCTGGTGTGGGTGTTGATGGAGCATCAGAGGGAGGCCTGTTTGTGCTCAGGTGGTTGCCTGGCTTTGTGGAGTGGAGATCTTTCTTTTGAGAAGTGCAGGCTTCCAGAATTGATTGACAGGTCTGTGGATCATCTTTCTATTCATGCTTTCAGGTCTTTTTTCAATCTCTATGCGCTCTTCTGAATGATGTTTTGTCGGTTGGGGTTTTCTAATAGTGCTAGGGTTTTTGGTCGGGCCATTGAAGTTGATGTTGTGACCTGTGGTTTTCAATGTGTTGGAACTAGTGATGGGATGTGTGGTCCATCTTTTTTTACTGCATTTTCCTTGTGTTCATTCCAGGCAGTTACTCTAATTCTTCTATTGGTTCTTCCAATGTATGTGGCTGGGCATTGATGCAACAGGGAACTTCGTATTGGCCTTGGTTTTCAGGTCAATTTTGTGTTTGGGGTTTCTAGAATGGCTGCTATTTTTTCATTCTGTTCTGAAGGCCAGTCTTGATTGGAATGCCTATGTAGTATCTTATGATTTTGTCTGTAGTCCTCTTATGTAGGGCAGGCAGCTTGTTTCCCATAGTTCTGTTGATCTTGCTTATGTTCCAAGTGTCGGTTTTTGTGGATCAATGCCGGTGATTTTGGCTTTCATGGAAGTCCGTTGGCTGTCAGTACTTTTTAGTCAGGTTTGCATAGTTCAGTCTTTTATGTGATGTTCTTTGTCTGCCAGGCCATTGTAGTTCTGGTGATTAGTGTTTTGGCCTGGAAGTTTATCTCTGCTGGGTGGTGGTGGATTTGGGTATTGAGGTAGTGGTTGGTGTGTGTTTTCTTTTTGGTATATTGTATGTCTTTGTAGCTTCTCTTACTCCTAGTTCTTGGAAGATGATGAATGTACTTCATTGAACATCGACTAGTAATACTTGCCAAATTGTTTTATGCGGAGGAAAACCCGAATAACCCAAGATCTGTACATATACTGAAAAATATATATTACATACTATAATATATATTATATTATATATATATATATATATATATATTATATATATATATTAATATAATATTGTTTTTCTGAGGTTTTCGCGAGTATTTGTATGTGGATGTCCTGGTTTTATTTCGGGCGTTTTTCTCCCGGTAGAATTGGAAAGTAATCTAGGCTTAACGTTTCGATGAGAAGTCTCATTCATCATCTTCAGGCTTGTTTGCTTCAGCTCTGTGCTTCTCAGTAGTTAACATTAGACATTTAACAGTAGTAAAATTACTCTGAGAAGCACAGAGCTGAAGAAAGCAAGCCTGAAGATGATGAATGAGACTTCATCGAAAGCGTTTGCCTTAATACTTCAAATTCTAGCGGAGAAAACCCGAAATAACAGACAGAGATCCATATATTTATAGTATATTATATATAATATATATATATTTAATATAATATATATATAATATATATATTATATGTTTTTTTTAAGCTCTCGCGGTACATTAACATTTTGTGCTGTTTAGCTTCCTTGCGGTATTATCCCACGTCATTGTTAGTTCGTGTTAAGTTGTAGCTCATTTGTAGTTCTGTAAAGTTTGTTAGCAACGTGTTCAGAGAATCTCAATCTGCCATCATCAGAAGCCTGAGATTCTGCTGAATACGTTGCTACAACTTGTAACAGAACTTACAATGAGCCTACAAATTTAAACAGAACTACAATGACGTTGGGATAATACCCCGAGGAAGACATAAACAGCACATATATATATATATATATATATATAATATATATATATATATGTATATATATATATTATATATAGTATACTATATAGTTTTGTTTTTTTTTAGGCTTTCGCGGGTACTTTACATGTGTGCGGTTCAGCTTCCTCTCAGTATTATCCACGTCATCGTAGTGATTTTAAATGTAGCAACGTTTTCAGCGCAGAATCTCATCTGCCATCATCAGGCTTCTGTATTGTGTTCGTATTGAGAACTGAGTACAGAAGCTCTGATGATGGCAGATATGAGATTTTTTCACGGTGATTTCCGTATCATCATAGTATGTGCTTTTAAAGTTGTAGCACGTTTCGGCAGAATCCTTATCTGCATTCATAGCGCTTCTTTATTTGTTCGTCTTGTGAGTCACAACTGTAAAAAGTCTGACTTCACAGAGGAATCAATACAGAAGCCTGATTGATGGCAGATGAGATTCTTGCTGAAATGTTGCTACAACTTTAAAAGCACAACTATGATGACGTGGGATAATACACGAACAAACTGAACACCCTCATTTTTTATTTAGCAATATCTTTTTCCAATGGTCTGCAGCTTCTTTTTCTTCCTCAAAATTATAATCGCAGGAAGAAGATCATGACGGCAACAATATTAGCCATCACAGTTAAGGGCGGCAATCCATCCCTTTTGAGAAATTCAGAATGTCCTTCTAGAAAATTATCCATTCAATTTTTCATCGCTCAGATCTGATGAAGAATTTTGAAAGACGCTTTTGATCCGCAACTCTATTTATACATTTGGTTGGGAGCACAGGGTTTATTTACCATACAAAAGTGATATTGCACTATTTCCATTTTAAATTATAGGAAACTAGCATTAATTAGAAAATTGTAATTTTCCTACAGCAGGCAAATCTTAACATGTATTGCTTCTGATTGCAAGCAGCATACAGTAGTAGGCCAAAATTGGGAAACCTTTTGGAAAAGTGTATTTTTGACGTTTGATGGCTAATAACACCACTTTTTTTTAAGTTAGTACCCATAAAATTAATTTATCAATAAAAAGATATTTTAAGTCAAGAATGTAATGGCAACAAAGTTTTTTTCAATTATCTGTATTCTATGAAAAGCAACAACTTAGCCTTAGGTTTATATCAAAGGTAACTTTCCTTTCATCTGATTATAGCCAATGCAGCATGGAGTATTTAGAGAGCCAATTCAGGTGTCACTTTGTTTTGGCAATATGAACCGATCAGATCACAGTAGGATTCATGTTATTCATGTATGTATTGAAAGTGAGGAGGAGGACATTTGTGTCAAGTTGTTATGTGATCACTATCAAGTTGTTGGTTTTTTTTTGTGTTCTTTCATTTAGTGAGCTTGTAAAATGTAATAAAATTAAAGTATGGTGCTAAAAGATTGACTTGGGCACCCAGAAAGTTGATGGTAAAATAGTATTTTAAGTGAACAAAAGGCTACAGTTATAATAGAATATTGCGAAAGGAAATATTGGTATGAAACTTGACCAAAGGGTGGGCAATTTCTAAGTTTTTGGAAGAGGTATAAGGAGACTCAGTCACTACAAAACCATACAGGAAGGTGCACAACAGCAAGTGATGATAGAAGAAATAAAGAGACTGTGCTATATGACAGAAGAAAATTATCTGGGTGTATACAAGATGAAATGTCAATGAAGTTGAGTGCAAGGACTGTTTGGTGCAGGAATTTGGCCTAAAATCTAGAATTCCATGAAAAAAGTCACTTTTATCTCTCAAATAAAGGTTGAAAAGATTCAACTGGGCTAAAACCCATGTTACATACATGGACAGAGGAACAATGGGACAGTGTTATTTGGACTGATGAGACCAAGATCTCCCTGTTTGGAAGTGATGGCATAAAATACGTAAGGAGACATTTTTTCCAAAAAGTTTCCATAATTTTGGCCACTAATGCATTTGAAATAGTTGTGCAGAACAACATTGTCCTGTTTTCCTAGACTGAAGTGAAATAATCATGTTGTTCTACATTGTTCCCTCTCTCTTCTTTGGTGAGTGCTGCAGGTAAAGGCTGATAGTGGTCTTCTCTCACACTAGACATGGTGGAAGCAAGAATGTTTGCAAGGATAGAAGGGCATGATGAGTGATATTGGCATAAACAGAATTTATCTATATTTCCTATAGTGAGCCGTGATGGCACAGTGGTTAGAATGCAGTATCACAATTTATTCTGCCAACTGCCAGAAGTTCAATTCTAACTGGCTCAAAGTTGATTTGTCCTTCCATGGTTGGAAAAATGAGCACCCAGATTATTGTGGAAAATATGCTGACTTTGTAAACCACTTAGAGAGGGCTGCAAAGTACTGTGAAGTGGTATATAACTTAAGTCTAAGTGCTATAGTTATCACTATTGCTTTTCTTATCTCATTCTTTAATTTCTTTGGCTGTGAAGAACTCAGAACTAACACTGAGAAAGCCATTAATGGGGGTCTTGAAGAAGCAATTCCACAATTCAGAGATGGAAGGAAGCATGAGACAGCCTCAAAATAATTGGACCTTGATTATGGTTAGTATAAGTTGGGACAGAAAGAAACTGATCAGGTTTTTTAAAAAATGTTATTATACTCTTCAAAAAAATAAAGTAACAGTTCTAATCTAGTTCTTCATCTGACCTAGTCCAGAGAATGACATTGGTTACCTATACTTTCCTTTCTGTATTTAGCATTACATTACTTATCTTGAATGGTAATATAATGGTTAGAATAAGGCTATATGCCACTTGCAAAGCAGCAATATCATAACTTCAAAGAAAGCAAGTTTGTTTAGGAGTTTAAGTCCAAAAAAATTAGTGTATTTATAAATGTGTGTATTGAAGAATTTTCTGGTTACCAGATGAGATTATTTTATTAAGCCAAGTATTGTTCATCTCAATTATATCTTTTAAAAACTAACTTTTGACCTCTCTTCCTCTGCTACACTTTCCTGGTAGGCTTTTCTGACCCTTGTTGTTGTTTTGGTTCAGATCTAAAATAACAGGGTTCATGTTGAGGTCCTCAGCCTCTTCCAAAGCTCCACAGGACCTTATCCATCTATTCCCAGGCTAAGACTGGCAGTTCAAGGAGATTCCTGTATAGTGCACAGAATATAATAGTGAGCTTGAACCTTAAACATGTAGGCCTGGTTCAGGGGTGGGATGCAAATTTTTAACAGGTGGTCATGTGACTGGGTGGGCATGGTTTTTTTTGTTTTTTGTTGTGCCTCCTGAGCCTCAGGGAAGCCTCCTGGAAAAAGCAGTACACCCGGGGGGGGGGNGGGGGGGGGGGGGGGGGGGGGGGGGGGGGGGGGGGGGGGGGGGGGGGGGGGGGGGGGGGGGGGGGAGATCAGCGGTGCCGCACAGTTTAGATTAGCTAGAAAGCAAAACATCTGATGATTTCTTGCTTTCTGGCCAATCTAAATTATGCAGCACAGCTGATCTTCAGAAAACAGCTGATCCGTGGAGGAAAGGAAATACATTGATCTTCAGAGCAAACAAGTTTGCTCCCAGCTGATCTTCGGAACTACCAGTTCACCCAAACTGGGCCAAACTGGTAGAATTTCATCTCTGGCCTGGTTGACTGTGAATGACAAGAGAAGTGTGATGGGATGAAGAGTTTTATATTTATTAGCTAAGAAGAGGTAAAGAGGTCTTGGAATTTTTATGCTTGCCATGATGAGGGTCAGAGGTAGCTTTCTGGAGTGATTGGTATTCTTTTTATATCTATATTTTGTTTCTTTTTATTTTTTTTCTCTTCTAGATTGTATGCTGTTTTATGGTTCGGTTTAAAACTTTAAATGATTTTTTTCCCCAAAAAGAATACCAATTTTGAAGAACTACTCTGAGTTGGGAGAATGCATGTATGAATGGACATTTGAGTTCAAAAATTGAATTGTGGAAGTTGTAACCCAGTTTTGGTTTCTATATATCTTGTCTTTCTGGATCTTAAAAAAAGAACAAGTAGCGTTAGAGGTTTCATAAATACCTTCTGTAAAACTATCAGGATGAAAATATTATGTTACACATTTTAGATATTTATGATTATATATTAAATTTTAAGATAACCTTCATAAAATATAATGGTGAAGGTTGGGGTGGTAATAGAGGAATCTCTCCCATGAGAACAGAGATACGTGAAGAGAATTCTGCTTTTAACAAATTCAAAAATGAGATTTCAGATTAAAATGAATTTGTTGTCTAAATAAAATGATTAATAACTTTCCAACCAGCTCTATTGATTGCATTATGCATTGTTAACAAAAATAATTCTAATATAATATATACTGAGAGTTAGCTGAAACACACTAACACTAAAATGAAAGCTAATAATATTTCAAAGATCAAGATTTCAAGTGAAGTCTTCAAGTCATCATTGATACCTGGTGACCATGTAAATTTTTTGGCAGCTATTTTACAGTAATTTGCAATTGCTTGATCTTCCAAATGAGCCTACAATTCTGGTATTCAGGGAAGATCTTGTCAGCCTTCAAGATCTTCTACTATCGCTTTGCATCTTTCGGCTGTCATAAGAAATGGGGGGGGAGGGGAGAGTGGGATGAATCTGGGAAGTGAGCTGGGGAAGCATACATCAGAGTTAGGTTTCTATTTCTCGCTTAGCTTTCTTTTCTCTGCGCAACTGCAACCCGTTATCAAAGTATGCCAAGGTCAACGGACAGAGGCCTCATCATCACCTGAAGATGCCCACACGATCATATTCACAATTTCTAATTGGAAGTTTCAAATGAACTATTGGGGGTGGGAACACTTCCATCACTTTGTATATGTGAATTGCGTGCCTAATTTCTCAGATTCAGAATTCTTTGGTTGCTACCACTTACTTCACTTTCAGTAAAAGATAACTTTTCTCTAAATTAAAGGGTCTAAGTATTTCTTTCTTGGATTTTGAATGGAGCACCGCCTGACAGATCTCCTGTTTAAATACTAGCCAGGCCAATCCTGTATTTTTGTTTTGTTTTCTAAACTCAGACAAGTTGGCCACATGCAAGCATCTGCTTAACCATAATCTTCTACAATTATTCTTTTGGATGTGTATTATATGTGGTTTCTGAAACTTAGTCAAAGTATACTCCTGCTCATCATACACTATTCTAACCTCTCTCAATATTCAGACTTATTTCCAACAATTAGAATCAATATATTTCTTAGTTGATGGACTTAATTTCTGATTAAATAGAAGATTCTTAAAGGATGCTTAGATTGCTGTGAACAGTGCAAGAAAATTCTGGGCACACAAGTGTGTGGTTCAATCATGACAGCATTCAGTTGAATTCTCAAATGAACAGCAGGTAATTAGAGCTAATTCACAGCTTATTCTCCTAAGTAAGAAATCCATGAATTCTTACACTGGCCATTTGTTCTGACAGCCATCATTGAAACTTGTGGCCCAAGAGCTTGATTCCAGTCCTATGTTTGTAAAACAAGGCAGCTGCATTTACAGATCTTTGTTTTCATAACAGAGATGTAGAAGAAAATTATTGTCTTCTTCCTCCTCTTCCCAATCATTGGGTGTGTTTTTTTTTTAAAGTGACTACTTTCCACTAACCTTTCTTCTCCAAATTCAGAAATATGCAGCCAAAGCTGAAGAAAAGAAAACAGCCAGGGTAGGATGTTGCTGGGATAGAGATTCAAAAGAAGGAAAAAAAACATGAGTAATGTGCACTTCAGCTTGTGGATCAATCATACATATTAGTGCTGTGGTAGAAAAAAATAGGACAAACATATCTGAATTGCATACATCAAGATAACTCCCAGATAGAATCAAAGAGTTAAGATTTGGTGTAATTTTTTTTGCTGCCATCTAATAGTCATTTGGATTTTTGCAACTCAGGTTCAAAAGCTCTACCAAAAGAACCATAAAACTTTATTTAGGATTTACAATATGCAATAATGTCAGCTAGAAAAAGTATGTAAGTGACAGAGAGTGATCCAGAGATGCACTAAAAAAAATTCAGCAGGAGATCTTGCAGACAAGTATTTCAAATAAGGGCAGTTTGTAGGAAGACAGAAACCTTAGCTAAATGAAAGGGGAGGAGGGTAGGGTATCCTCATATGACATTATTTTGAAGCAGTTGTAGTAGAAACATGTAAATTGGAGCACAATATATCTAATCTGACAACAACAGCAGTTAAAATCTATTTTGCACAGGGTTAAAGAAGAAGATCTGGAAGATATATGCTTTGAAAAACTTTTCAAGAACTTTCCCTTATGGTTTTGAAGTCCAGGAATACATGGGAAAATAGTATTTTTCTTGCTTCCAATAGAACAACTATTTAGAGTGTTGTTCTATAATGAAGGATGTAAAACGAGATGATTCCAAACAGATACCAGAAGAGTGGATTACTCTTTGTCAAGACATTATCATGGTGCACTCTGTATGTGATGCTTCCAGCCATATATGTTCAAAATCCCCACTTGTAGAGTCAATTTGTTTTTCTAAAGCTTATTTTAAATAGAAGTCCAGGATCTACTGTACTGTAGAACTTTCAAATGAAGTAGGATATATCACACGCTAATTTCACTTCATGGAAGAGGAGCAAATGGAGGCTAGTCTAGTTTAAGATCCTGAAAATAGCTTCCTGGCTTCCTAAAACTAGTCAGCAAATGAACACAAACCATTCTGAAATTAGTCATCCATGGGATAGAAAGCAATTATCTTCACTTCCATTAAAAAAATAGGTATGTCTTCAATTCCAATCTATGTCTCCATAATTGTTAAAATGATGCAAGTAGCGACTATATGCTATTCTTCCAAAAGCAAGTGTCAAGCCCCGGCCAGCTTGCCAAAGCTGGGAAGAAGGGGGGAAGGCAGAAACAGCCATGGTGGGTCTGATATGGCATGGGACCAGCTGATGATGAACTGTGCAGCTGGGTGGCATTGCTCCAGCTGCGGAGTCCACATGATGAGGCCGGACATCTGCATGTTCCCTGCACAGCTGACTGGCATAACTGACTATCTCTGGAACAGCTGACAGGTGGTCTCTGGAGCCCAGCTGGATGGCGCTGATGGCGAAGCTGCTGGAAACCACGTGGTGGACTGTCAGGAGATGCCAGATGCTGGCTACATGGGTGGGGCTGGGCCATGGGTGTGACTATGCCTATATACAGCACTGTTGCCAGATCTTTGGCTCCATTAAACCAGTACACTAGGCTGGACAGATCAATGCATTGAAGAAATATGAGATGATTG
This sequence comes from Laticauda laticaudata, assembly GCA_004320025.1. Classification (NCBI taxonomy): domain Eukaryota; kingdom Metazoa; phylum Chordata; class Lepidosauria; order Squamata; family Elapidae; genus Laticauda; species Laticauda laticaudata. Next base: position 25,476 of record BHFT01021873.1, read on the forward strand.
CTTCTATGAGAATGTTGCTTCAGTTAATATTATAAAGCAACACCTTCACAAGCTGTATTTCTGAGGAAGGAAGGAAGGAAGGAAGGAATTGTTAGACTGCAATGTTTTCTTAGATTGTGAATATTTCAGTCAGAATATAACGCAAGGTGGACAAGGTAGCAAGAAAGCCAGGACATTTTTCAACTATAACAAATGCCTATCTCCTGACACTACCTCCTTACACAAACTAAATATAACTATTCAAACAAAGGGATACATTTCAGAACAGCTAGGACCACCTCAGAAATTCAAAGTGGGGGAGCCAACAATCAGTCCCCTTGTTTGAATAATGATCCAGAATACTTTGTAAAAGAAATAAATAATAACCTCAAACCCTTTGATAAAAAAGAAAACTATGCCATTCTCATTTTCTGTGAATCAGCCAATCACCCCTTGAAACATTTATGCTAGGATATCAACTAATCACTCAGAAATTCCTATCCTCACAAAAATTACACAACCACTTTTGAAGATAAATGTTACACGCATTTAGGGATACTTGAAGGCTTCAATCTCTATGACTTTCCTTTTAAACGGCTCTGATTCTTACCTCTCAGAATAATTTGAAGACCACTTATGGAATGTTTTAATACAGTTTCCTGAATAGGTTTAAAAATGGATAGTAAGAACTTTGTGCAAAGTAAAAAAAAATCAAATTAATACAGAAATAGGATAGAATAAACTTATATGGAGATAAGTCTGCATACATAGTTCAGAAATAGACTGGCTGCAGGAAATCCTATAAAATCAAGATTTTTTTCCAAGTGTGCCTTGATATGAGTGCTTGCTTTGTTTCTAATGATCATTTTGACTATTTTCATATATGGAGTGGCTAATGTTTTTCTTATGAGTTGGGATTATTGTTTGTGACCTTGGACATTATGGTTGGGGTTTGTTAAATTCTGTTGAATCCTTGTACATTGGCGGGAATATATTATGACCACTAAGGTGACCACAACAGTGCTGAGATCAAGAGATCAACAAACAAGTTGATTTTTAGTGTATTATCTGACTATGGGAATAGTCACTCAGTCTTCACTAATATTTAAAGGAACTCTATTCTGCCTATATCATTTGCATGTTTCTCAAATGAAAGTTGTAGCACTTTTTACAGATAAATTACATGCACATATATAAAGTAATCATCTTATCTTTACAGAGCAGAAATAAACAAATTAGTATAAAATAGTCTTTTGATTCATTTGTGCATGATGGTTTGGAATCTTCTACTTTTCCAGAAGACTTTGAGCAACCCTGATTCCAGATTTCTCTTTACTTTTCTTTAGGGGAGGAAGATTGATTTCATTTTATGATTATTGACTCTTCTACTTTGTTATCTAAAATACAAAGTTATTATAAACCTTACTGTATTTTAAATAATATAAGATTGAAGTCTGTCCAACATTATTGTTTCTTCTTCTTCTTCTTCCTCTTCTTCTTCTTCTTCTTCTTCTTCTTCTTCTTCTTCTTCTTCTTCTTCTTCTTCTCCTCCTCCTCCTCCTCCCCCTCCCCTCCCCCCCCTCCTCCTCCTCCTCTTTTATTGTTGAATCAATAAAAATGTAGTGGCCACATGTCTGTATTAATTGTGGCCTGCTACTTTTGATCTACTACATGGACATTTGTCACTGATCTTAAAGTGATAGATAGTGCAGGCAATGGTGTGGGATGCTACTCATAAAATGATGCCTTTTCATTATAGGCATTTTCCCTTGTTTTCTCAGTTATTGGTGCTGCTGGAGAGTATCTTTGCTGATGTGGTCTAGAAGGAAAACATCTAATAACCAAAAGAGCATGCACGTGTGTATACCTCTAAAGGACATTCAGCAGTTTTGGTGGTTGTATAGCACTCAAGGCCACACTCAATGCCACAGGGTGGATCATCATTTTATACACTTTCGATTTTAGGTGCATTGGCATTACCCTATCACAGGCTTCTCCACTAAACCTTTTCCATTGCATTGACTCTTGCAAACACTACCTCATTATTGCCTCCATTGTTTTCCACATGGGATCCTAAGTAACAGAGGAGACTATCCTCATTAGATTTTCACCACTGCACTGGATGGTGGAGGTGCTAATAGTAGTCTATGGATATTTTGTCCTCTTGATAGTGAGGCACAAACCAAATTGACTAATATGGGAAGAATGCCTGATATTCTTAAATCAGTTTTGAGTTAAAGTCTCGTGTTAAAATATGGGAGAAAACTAAATATAGTTTTATATCATGTTTTCATTATATTCTAACAAGACATGGAAATGGTGACAATCTAGAAGATAATTTTAAATCAGCGAAGCCCTGTAAGTTAATTAAGAATGATGTATCTAGGAAATTACTGAAAAATAATCAAGAATTACTGTTGTTTGGCTACATAAGAAAATGATAGACAATAAGCCATTCAGAGAAAAAAGCAAACTTACTGCTGATATTTTAATAATAGCAATGTATTTGGTGAGTATGTGCTAATATGTTTGTTAGTAGAGTTTGAGTATTAAATATTTTTAATGCTTTAGATGATCAGATAAATGCAAACATGAAGTTTATTATCAAGTCCCTGATAAATTCATATAATGGAAAAAAATGCTGAGGAGATATATCAAAGGATAAAATATAATAGGAATGTTACTTGGAGTACAGGACAAGCAAAGCAAAGAACCTGGGTTCTTTTGTCTAAACAGCTATTGTAATTGATTAATTGACTAAATATAACCAATGATATGATTAATCTGTAATTTCTTAAGACATCTGTAATGTTTTTTATTTCAAGTAGTACAAAGCAGAACACAATTAGAAACAGACCATAGAGTGTTGAAAAATAGAGTATAAAAATTTTTAATTTAACACAAGTATTAATGAATTAAGAAACTGCATATACATGTTTCCTTTCCTTTGTCCAAAGCAAAGTTCTTGGAGTGTCCAGACAGCAGGACAATAGGCAGACAATTACATCTCTCTATAACTTTAAACTATTCCTCTGTCACATTTCTCCGGCGTATATTGGTAAACTCAAAATTACAATTACCTTAAGTACCTCTTTTTAAATTAATTTTTAATAGCTTTTATTAGCTCACTCAAAAGATCATTTTTCTCTGATGTATGACACAAAAAGTGCTTGCTCTTTTCCCCCAATGTGCATCATAAATGGCTGGTGATGGAGAAGTCAGGTTTCTTTCAGTGTCAGCACTGTTAAGTGGGCCTTTGCCTGTATAGAAACGCTTGACGAATCCAATCTTGAAGAATTCCCACATGAAACAACCGAATGCACCTTTTGCATTAATGAGCAGGTTTTCACAGGACTCTTTTTTTTCATCCTGAAGGTTATGTTACAGAAAATATAAATTCAAGAGAACATTCATCTTTTAAAATATGCAAATTGCGATAGAAAACAAAAAACAAAAAACACACCCTCTTCTATCTCCACTGAATTTTACTTTTCTATAAAGAGGAATCAGTGATGGTTTGATAAAACACAAAGAAGATACTTTTTTGAGGAATTCTAATGTTTACAGTTCAAATTTCTAGGTGATCTGAAGGCTTCCTTATTGTTTTCCTCTGGAGTTTAAAACCACCATCATTGCTTAGCAGATCATCTGGCAGAAGAAAACGCAAACTACATGACATTGGTTTTTGTGAGGTCAAAAGGGGTGGGGACATATGGATCCAATTATATGTGGAAAATTATTTTGAACATTTGACTACTCATATCTAATGTTAGAATATCTGAGGCAGGAATTTCAAATTGTTGGAATTAAATCAACTGGGATTTTCAAATTTCTAAAAAAGAAACCCACTTTCCAAGACAAATTAATGGGCATACAAGGGGTTAACTTCCAATATTATTCACTTCTAACTTTCTCTACAATCAGGACCACCCTAAGACAGGTGAAAAGTTATTCAGTATCTTCTTCTCATCCATATTGTATTGGCAGTTGAAAGTCAATATCCCATGTTGAGTTGAACTGGCAATAGAAGATAATATTGAACTGGCAATGTTCAATCGTCCATGAATTATTGGTAACAAAATGCTTTTCATTTTGTAAGTTATCCAGAATTGCTTCAATGGCAAGATAGGCAGCATTTAAATTTATATGATAAATACATAATAAATAAACTCATCCCTATATCTGGGGCAGCAAAGTGTGCTTAATAAATTCAATGGTATGCCCTTATCTCCTTGGTTTAAAATATTATTACTTATTCCTAGCATTCTGCAACTGAAATTTTCACCCCAGAGTGCTCAACAGTGTGGCCACCCCAGTTTGAGTGTAGATTCAACTAATGAATGCTTAGTAGTAATGCTAACAAGCTAATAATAAATATGTTAACTGTAATGTGTGAAGATTCATTAAAAAGACCACAAAGAATAAATTCAGGGAAAAAAATATCCAAATATTCTCAATAGACAGATTTAGATAGGGATGGAATAATATTATGTTACTTCCATCAATTCAGTGGTTGATGAACAACAATCCATGACCTAGTTTCCCATGTAAATTAATGTGGGAACTGTCTGAAGAAGATCCTTTCTTTTAAGAACAATTTGTTTCAGGACTAAGGAGCCATTCTAAAGCACTAATGTTGCTATCAATGTCTAGTCCATTTCTAGCATTACTAGAAGCAGCACCCACCCACTAAGTCCTGATTTAAAAGTGATCTCTGGATTTATTTTGCTATCACTCTGAGTTTTCTTTCTGAAACTAAAACAGCTAATGTTTAAAATAGTCTTTATTGAACTCAAAACACCTGTTCTTAACAGGGTGCACATTGAAAATGAACCTCTTTTAGAAGAGTTTGGCCTGATGTTCAAAGATCCAGCCAAAAGAAAAACTGACTTATATTGGTGATGAAGCCTAGTGAGACTGACAAGCATGCCTGTTAGACTGCAGGTTTGAAAGCAATAGGATTCTCCCACTTACTTGGCCTACAATTCTACTGTCATATGTTCCAGAGCAATAAATCTCAAGTTTCAATATAGAAACTGAGACATTCCATTCCACTCACTGCCTAGACAAGAAAAACATCCTTCAAGAACATTTAGGGAAAGAGAAAGCAAAAGCAGGCTACTTCAGGTCATTTTGAAAATAAACATACCTATTAAGCCTTACAATTGTTGCATTCTATACATGCTGCAAACAATGAGGCAGCTAATCTCCTAGATTGTGTACCAGCTTGTGGTTGAAGGTGGACAAAGGCTTATATTATACTACATTTGTTAATCTGCTTACTGATGCAAAATCTTTGTGAATGGCCATGGATTCAATTAACACAGCCTGAACATTTTTTTTTTCATTTGACTTCTCTCTGATTTACAGTCATTCTCCTCACAACTGTGAAAATATGTACACATATATTAAAAGATAACCCTCTACGAAGCTTATATATTTCATACTATAATGATAGATATACATAGGAAACGTGTGTTATATTGGTATTAAATGAATGCAGAACTTCATTGTAATGAGGGAATTCTTAAACTAGGGGTTATGATTTCAGCAGGAATCACAACCCTAATGGATAGTCTGGTTTTTTTTTAAAGTAATGCTTCAGGCACAATAGCCGGCTCAGATTTTTGAATACTGTATCACTAAGCTAAAGAATCTATCTGCCATTTGCTGCTTTTCTCAACAGAGCAACCAGGCATTTATAAATGACCAACAACATTGCATTTTTTAAAGATTATAACATCTTCTAGAACTTGATTTTCTTTAACTTCTTAGGGGAATATTTTTGGGGTCCTCTAACATAGCAAATGTTTAATGTTTTATAAATTATTTTGTATTTTTAGACTTTCAAATAGAAATGTTTTGATTGGATAGTAAGATGACCAACATTTTGGCAGAATCAGTAAATGGACATGACATCCTGTTTGGGTGATTTGTATGAATCAATGTTTTCTATGGTTTCTGCTATAAAAAGCAACATCAGTAAAAAAACAAATAAAAAAAGAGGTTTTGAGGGAATAGAGAATTGCCTTGAAGAATAGAGTAAGATCTGCCACTAAGGAAACAATCAGATAAGCAGGGCATGAGCTAGGGCTAAGAAACTAATCTAAGGGGGAAAAATCTGAGACAAGCCCCTCCTTCGTTCATACAATGAAAAAGTGTGGGAGGAGAAAGCACATACATACTTACAAGATTCTCTTGGGTGCTATAATAAAACTAGTCCTCACCTATAGTCCTAACTAGTCCTTACCTATTTTTTAGTCTGGTCTATCTTGTGTGGTTGACAAGGGACATATTTATCTGGTGTCTATCTGTAACTTTAATGAAACAATCAGTTTTCTTAAGAGGGGAATCATAGATTTAGGGAGTTGCAGTTTCATAAAGTTCAAGAGATCTTGAAGTAATGATTTTAATAAATCAAAGATAAGCCACCTGAAGTCCCACTATTTTTAATTAGAGCTATGAAGACTCATGAATGGAACTGGAAAATAATTGCTTTGACTGGATTTTTTTTTAAGCCTTCATATTTGAATCAAATGAAATGCTGTCTTTCAATATGCAGAAGAAAGACATGGATTTTTTTCTGGTCAACTGAAGACAATGAACTGACTGATATTCTCTTTTGGGAGACATCTAAGGAAGCACATTACTTCATCAGGAAATATTTATATGCAATTAACATGATCAAATTGTTTAAACCACTTAAAAGAAGATTTGATTGAGGAAGAACAGCATTAAAGCCCACATATTTTGGTTCCTAATTTTTGTACTTCAACAGACAGACATTTTGGAACAGGAGAAGAATATTAAATCTTCCCTAGATAGAAGGCCTAGAGCCAGCATAGTTTTTATGCTTTCAGAAAAACAAATCACCAGTAAAATTATCCAAAAATAATTAGGAACAGACTATTATGAAATCCGCTGATTCTGAAAGCAAATCCTTATTCCAGGACATCTTTCAGAGCATTTCCCTGCCTAATTCCTATCATGATACATTAAGATAGACAGCTAGCCAAAACATCTTGCCACTTGTGGACCAATCTTTTGACAATGCTAAATGCTGATGATGTACAGTTAAGGAGAAAATTGTAGGTCACCAAAAATGGAATGTAAACAATGCCATGGTAAGGGTTGTAAAATTGTCCATTGCAATTCATGTAGTACATTTGGTTTTGCCATAAGCAAAAATCACTGGGATCATGTGCCTAAATGTAATACTGCAGGATAACTCTGCTCACATTGCCAGGAGTTTGATTCCTTTGATCCTGACTGGCTCAAGTTTGACACAACCTTTCATCCTTCTGAAGTCAGTAAAATGAGCACCCAGATTGCTGGGGGCAATATGCCGAATCTGTAAACCACTTAGAGAGGACTATAAAGTACTAGGAAGTAGTATATAAGTCTAAGTACTATTGCTAGTGCTAAATATAGATTGTAAAATGATAGCACTTAGAACAGAATGCATGAGACATTACTGATATAGAAAAAAAAGAGGAAAGGTTTATTTGAAAGCAACTGGAGAAAATTTCAACATATTGCAATTTACAAATGGAGGGAGAAAAATTATTGAGGAAAATAATAATTGCCATGCCTCTATAACTGGAGCTTTAGGTGCAATCCTAATAAGTTTATCCAACTTGACACCACTCATTTTGCAAAAAGCTACCCTACCCAACACATCTACATGCAATCAGCTATGATATTCATTTAGATGAGTAGAATACCAAATATGTAGCAAGAAAAATTCTTCCAGAAATTAAGGAATATGTGCTTTTTTCCTGATTGGGAAGGGATGCAATGTTCTGAGAAAGGTTGTTGGATAAAATATGGGAATTGTAACTATTAACCATCCTGGCTTTTCAAATAACACTTTTTTGTGCCACTTTGCATTACTCCCTAAAGAAGCTTACTTGTTGACTTTTCTAAGTCTATATTTTTGAAGATTTTTGTTTAATCAAGTGTTCTTTTCGCCTACCACAATAACATGAAAATATCTGCCCTCCCCATCACCCTTGCCTTAACACTTTTTGTCCAGTTCTATAACTTTGGCTATAGTGACATTTCCTCCTGAACATTTCAGACCAAAATAAGCAATAGATGAGATCTCCCAAGGCCTGTCAATCTGCTCACTCTTTATTGCAAGTGAGGGATGTTTTATCCACCCAGTCTCTTATAATCAATTTAATTTTTCAGCAAATAAACAGAAAATGAAAATTCTTCACCACCTCCTCCAGCTAAAGTGGCTCAAGAGCGTCTTGCAAGAGAGAGGCAAGAAGCTGATGTTGTACATGGGTACAAGGCAATGTTGATCTTGCCCCTTCATAAATTTCAGTTCAGACTGCTAAAGGGGAAAAAAGGAATTACCATTCATTCATAAAAGACTTAAATGAGCAAATTAATCTTTATAGAAAAGACATGTTACTCAAAGAGAATCTATCAAATACAATGAGATGATTGATTCTTCTTAAGGTCATATGATACTTGGGGGATGGAAAGCTTTAGAATCTTTCTGAATCATTCATGTGGTAGCTATGGAGTGCCATTTCTTTGCTTTTTACCTTGGTCTAAGCAATAGATAACCCATGTTATTTTGGCTGCAAAACTTTAGGTATCATTAAATCAATCAATCTATCAGAATACAGATGAAGGGACCTTGGAGGTTTTCTAGTCCAACCCCTTGCCCAAGCAGGAGACCCTACACCATTTCAGGCAGGTGGTTGTCCAATCTCTTCTTAAAAACCTCCAGTGATAAAGCATCCACAACTTCTGAAGGCAAGCTGTTCCACTGGTTAATTAAATAATGGGAAATAGATTTTAAAACTATCAAATTCTTTTTTTCACTATCTTGATTTGTTCAGTCTAGACAAGAAGCCCTAATGCTGTAATGTTTCTCCCTGATATCTTAGCAGTAGATTTGTTTTGTTATTTTTCATACAATTATTATTATCTCTTTTATTCATTAAACATGAAACTCAGTCAACCGAACATTTAAAAATGTATCACAATACCATTGACAGGTGCTAATGGTTGATAAGGGTTGTTGCAGTGTTCTAGATATCAACCAAGTATCTTCTTAAATATATGATGTTCCGAGTAGCTCCATTTTTTGCAATTCTACTAGTGTTATTGCAGGAAGCTGCAATTTCTTGATGTATTTTATAAAATTCTTGAACATGTATCAAATGCCCCGATGGCAATGGGTATCATTGTTACATGTTTCATCTATAATTGCATAGTTTTGATGTCCAGGTTGCAATATTCCAATTCTTTTTCTACGAGTCTAGGGTCTCCTGGTACAGTGATATCAATAAATTGTATGTTTTAGCCCTAGACAACTGTGATATCTGGAGTGTTGTGTTCCAAATGATGATCTGTCTGTATTCAAAAGTCCCACAAGATCTTCACCATCTCATTTTCAACAATTTTTTCCACTTTATGTTTCCATGACTTTTTGGATACAGGTAAGAAATATACTATATTTTACATAATTACCAGTGGATTAATTTAGCAACTTGATCATGTCTAGCATTGTAATCAGTGTGTACCTTTTTGCTGCATCCACTTATTAAGTATGAAACAGTTTCAACTTTGTCACTGCAAAGTTGGCAGTTTGGATTGTCAGTGGATTATTGTATCTTCTCTTTCATGGCATTAGTTTATAGTGCTTGTTCTTGAGCAGCAAGTATTAAACTTTCCATTTCTTTTTTGATAGTTCCTCTCTTAAGCTGCTGCTGCTATTATTATTATTATTATTAATAATAATAATAATCATCATCATCATCTTTCAATTAAAACATTAAAAAATGAACTAAAGGCTTGATTTTGGCTGCTCAAAAATAAGATATTCAAACTAATGTAGTCAAGGCCAGAACTGTCAAACTGCAGATTGTGCAAAGGGATTGAAGAAATAGTAGCTCATATACTCAGCTCATACAAGAAGATTTCACAAATTAATTATAAACAATGATATAACTCAGTCACCAAAATGATTCCCTGAAACATCTGTAAAAAAATTAATTTGTTAATTATGAAAAATGATGGGAAAATAGAATTCCAAAAGTAGCCAAAATGAACAGGTTAAAAAATTGTGATATTTCCAAATCTCAACTGAAAAATCTAAACTCAGAATCCACCAGAATTAACTGTGGTTGAAAATAATGAAGTATGGATGATTGATGTGGCAATAGCAGGAACAATGGAAGAAGAAAAAATAGAGATCATAAAGTATCAAAATCAGCAAATTAAAGCCCCTGTCACACTGCACCAACGGATGCAAAGAGGATGTAAAATGGACAAAAAAGCTTGCCATCCATTGGAAAAACGTGATGTACTCACTGCCTCGTTTTGCTTCTTCTCTATCCATACCAGCATCCGTTTATTGACGTTTCATCCGCTCAGAAAGTTTTGAGCTGCCTAAAACTTTTGCGCAGAAAAATGTATCCAATTCGTCCATTCTGCATCCGCTACGCATCCGCTACGCATCCACTACGCATCCGTGCGCATCCGCTATATCCGCTAGCATCCGCTGTGCATCCGCGCAACTCGCATCCGCTCAGACGCAGGGAGAAGTGGAACGGACGCAGAAAAGATGCAGAACGGATGCCTAGTGGATGCAGCACGGAAACAAAGTGTTTAAAATGGAAAAAAACGTTCGCAGAGGGGACCTATCTCGATATTTAGGATGTCTGCAGGATGCCTAGAGGATGCCTAAGACGGATGCCTAGAGGATGCAAAGGGACACCTATACTGCCTATAAAAAGGGGAGCACACATCTGGATCTCACTTTCAGAACAGCAGTCCTGCGATGCGGACCTTTGCAGCCTTCATCTGCCTCTTCCTCTTCCACAGCATCCAGTCATGTCCACCGTGGATCATAAACAGTCCTTTTGGCAGCCACCATCCTTCTGCAACAGTGCGAGCCATCTACAGGCTCTGTGAACTCTATATGGAAGAAAAGGGGCGGCCAAGAAGCATCTGGGTACGAAGATGGTTCGCCAGAAGAGCAAAGGACGGACTGTACAACAAGCTGATGGTGGAGCTCAGAAGCGAAGACACTCGGGCATTCCAGAACTTCATGAGGATGCCTCCAGCCATGTTTGACGAACTTGTGCAGCGCCTGACAACCAGGTGACCAAGACAAACACCAACTTCCGGCCAGCCTGGAACCTGGGCTCAAGGTGGCACTCACTCTGCGCCACCTGGCCTCAGGGACCACCTACAGAGCATGCAGTACGGCTGGAGGGTGCCACACAACACCATCAGCATTGTGGTCAGAGAAGTAGTGCAGGCATTATCGAAGAATACAAGGAGGAGCTCCCTCAGTGCCCCTCCACTGAAGAAGGATGGAAGAAAGTTGCAGAGCAGTGGTATCAGAGGTGGAACTTCCCAGACACCGTTGGAGCCATTGATGGCAAGCATGTGGCCTGCAAAGCGCCAGCCAAGTCGGGGTCCACTTATTTCAACTACAAGGGCTTCTTCAGCATCATCCTCTTCGCCATGGTCGATGCTGACTACAAAATCATGTTCATCAATGCTTCAGGCAGTGGCTCATCTTCAGATGCCCAGTATACAACCCAGTCACCTCAAGGAGGAGCTGGAACGCAACCTCATCGTGGGCTTCCCAGATCCAGACCCACTGCCCAATGACACGCAGATGTGCCCTACTTCATCATGGGGATGATGCCTTCTCCCTCACAACCTACCTCATGAAGCCCTAACCTCCAAATACCTCACCCGTGAAGAGAGGATCTTCAACTACAGGCTGTCCAGGGCAAGGCGGGTGGTGGAGAACGCCTTGGCATCCTGGCCAACAGGTTCCAGGTACTTCTCACCACCATGCAGCATCACCCACAGACAGTGAGGAGATCATGGAAGCTTGCTGCATCCTGCACAATCTCATGCGCACCCGCTACCCAGTCTTGCAGAACAGGCTCGTGGACCTCCAGCAAGGCAATGGGGACATGGAGCCTGGGGAATGGAGGCAAGGGCAAAACCTGATAGACACTCAGGATGTGCAAGGCCCCAACAGAGCCTCATGTGAAGGGAAGAAGCAGCGCAACCTCCTGAACACACTGGTGCAACCTCCTAGCTGGAGCGGTGGAGTGGCAAGACAGGATGGTAGATGCTAAATGGATGCTTCCTTCAGCCTGTCTCATCACATTGGGCCATGTATGTTGAGTGCCCTACAATGAACAGGGCATTTAATAAAGAGTTGTGTTTGTGTTGACATGTGTGGATGATTGATTATATGTTATTGATAATAAAGGCCATAGGTGTGGCACCTGGGAGGGTGGACCATACAGTCCCACTATGCTTGCACTGGAGGTTTATCTTATCCCACAGCTATTACCCATCCCAAAGGTATCCCTGCCCTTCCCACAGGTATCCCTGCCCATCCCACAGCTATCTTAACCCATCCCACAAGCATGCAAAGGCTTAAACCATTTCTAAAAGTTTCCAGCAAGAATTTATTAAAAAAAAAGAAATGAAGCAAGTGTGTGAATCAAAATAGACTTTATTACAACAAGCTATAAGACAAAAATGAGTCTCTGGCACTCCTCTTGGTCGCTCAGTCTCAGGGGTGAAGGGTGCAGGTGCTGTGGAGGTGGCTGGTGCTGGAGTGCTTGTCATCAGCTCCTCCAGAAGCAGAAGCAACAGAAGCCCCAGCCCCAGAAGAGCGAGCCTGTGCTGCAGAAGCCCCAGTTAGAACCAGAGTGAGGGCCAGGGGCAGGATGGTAGCCCTGTCCCTCTTGCAAGGCTGGCAGCAGGTGGCTGAGGCTTGCTGTGCTTCAGCATGGTTGTGGGGTTGCTGGCTGGCAGGGAGGCTGCAGGAACCAAGGCTGGCAGGAAGGCTGGCAGGGAGGAGGCACCAAGGCTGGCAGGCAGGCACCAAGGCTGGCAGGCAGGCACCAAGGCTGGCAGGCAGGCTGGCAGGCAGGCAGGCACCAAGGCTGGCAGGAAGGCTGGCACCAAGGCTGGCAGGCAGGCTGGCATGCAGGCAGGCACCAAGGCTGGCAGGCAGGCATGAACCAAGGCTGGCAGGCAGGCAGGCACCAAGGCTGGCAAGCAGACTGGCTGGCAGCAAGGCTGGCAGGGAGGCTGGCAGGGAGGCTGGCAGGAAGGCTGGCAGCAAGGCTTGCTGGCAGACATGCAGGCAGACATGCAGGCAGGACAGGCAAGGCAGTCGATGTGTCTGGAAGCAGGTCTTTCCTCTGAATGGTGACCTGCTTCCGAGCTTATTCTGTTATATCCACGGGCTGACGCAATGCATCCTCCCCGCATGCGCAGTTAACGCTCGGCATCCGCTAGGCTTCCGCTGTGCATCCGCTAGGCTTCCGCTCTGCATCGCTTCATCTGCTGTGCATCCGCTCTGCATCCGCTGTATCCATTCCGCGTCCGCTTTGCTGAGGCCCCTCGGAAGCCCTGCGTTTGTGCCATCCACTTCCATCCGCTTCCATCGCTAGGCTTCCGTTCCGTATCTGCTTTCCATCCTCCCTGCGTCCTCTCCCCGTCCGTGTTATCCGCTCCGGTTATGCAAATTTTTGCCCCTTTTGAGAGCGGATAACAACGGATGGAACATTTTGCTCGTCCGTTGTGTCCATTTTGCATCCGTTGGGCAGTGTGACAGGGCCCTAAAATGTGAAAGACTATGGCATATTCCAGCCATGATAGTCTCAGTGGTTGTTGGCACACTGGGTGCTGTACAAAATATATTGGACAAACTTAGAAAACATGCACACTGAAAAAAATTTCCATTTCTTAATTGTAAAAAGTCCCACTTCTTGGATCTGCAATATACTATACCCATAAATTATGACATCTAGGTTTTTTGAAAGAACATGATACACATGAAGGTCAACAGAAGTGAAAGAACTAGCAGCTGTGATTTCACATGTTAGTGTGTATCATAATAATAGTGACTAGAATAGAATGAGGTTAAAACTGCAAAAGAAGAACAAAGAATAAATTGCATGGAAGACATATTGCAGGGCAGACATATTGCTACGATGTCTAGTTTACAAAAATCTCAACTACTAGGTGTCAGTAAAAAGATGCAGAGACATCTTGATTCTTTGCTGTCGGTCATTCTTCCAGATTTTTGCTGTCCAGAAACAGTAGGCCAACATCATAAGGTGAACAGAAGTGAGGCTTGAAAGATCTGAGGCCAGGCAAAATATTGTAGAATAAGGCAATGACAAATCATTCCTTTATCAATGTCAGGAAATATTCTGACATATTCAAGAAATCATCAGTAAATTGCCTTAAGCCCATGTCACACTGCACCAACAGATCAAAATAGGATGTAAAATGGACAAAAATGCTTGCCATCCGTTGTGTACTCACTGCGTACGTTTTTCATATGCTCTATCCATCAAACATCCCTCTAATGCTATTTCATCCGCTCAAAAAGTTTTGAGCTGCACAAAACTTTTTGAGCGGAAGAAACTTTCCGCCACGTACGATCTACATCCGTGACACATACGGGCAACAAATGTTCTATGTCCATTGTCATGCATTACACGTCCACTGTATCCTCTCGGCATCCTATGGGCATCCGCGCAACTCACATCCGCTCCAGCAGAAAGTGGAAAGAGGGAGGAAGAGAAAGGTACGCGGAACGTCCACACAGCATTAGTAGCACGGACATAAAAAGGATGAAAACAGATGCAGCTCATATAGAAAGCATTAAAATGGACAAAACGTTTGTATATGGGATGTATCTCAGATATTTAAGATGTCTGGAGTATGTCTAGAGTATGTGGAAGGACACCTAGCGGAAAACCGATATTTCCTGTAAAAAGGGGGAGGAAATCACCTGGATCTCACT
>BHFT01021874.1:0-44877 GCA_004320025.1 Laticauda laticaudata
AACGGATGGCAAGCTTTTTTGTCCGTTTTACATCCTCTTTGCATCCGTTGGTGCAGTGTGACAGGGGCTTAAGATACTGTGCCTGAGTTCACATTACTTATGAATAACAAAATAAAACATTATTTATCCAAAAGTTAGATGAAATGAATAATGCTTAAAGGTTAAGTGAAAATTCTCTGGACTTATTAAAAACCAGCTGCAAATTTCATTTGCAGATTCAGCAAGAGAAATATGTGTGCTGTAAAAGAATAGGAGGAGCTCTAATGTTACTTTTACTTATTTAAAAGTAAGTTTCGGCTAAATGTAATACTGTTTAATTCATTCATCTTCTGATTAAAACACTGCATAAGGTATTGCATTTGGAATTAGATGCGGATGTTTCTGTCATTCAGGAATCTGACAAGACTGAATACAACTCCCATACTTTTCCATCTTTTTGCAAGTATTTTTATTCAGCTTGTTCCAAATATGCAAATAGTCTTACTTTCCATAGATGAATTCATTTCCACTGAACCTTGGAAGACTAACAATTTTCAGTTATTATTTAGACAGTTGTTTTTCTGTTAATTATGAAAAAAGTCTTGTGTTTCATAAGCATAAGAAAAGTTTAGATGACAGATTTTTATATGAGGCAGTGGGTCCAGGAATATAGATATTTAGTGAAAGTATTTAAGCTAATAGGGTAGTAACCGAACGTTGCACTCTAAGTGAGATATTTTTAGATTCATGCAAACTTCAAATGTAAACATTATATTATTTTTTTTTCCTAGGATATCTGTTGTAATTGAATATTCATAAAGATATTATTTTAAAACAACTTTCATATAGAGCACCTATTTGGAAACAAGATAATTGTATGGTTTAGAAACAATACCAGCAAAGCTTTAAAAATGCAGTTCTTAACACAATTAAGTATTGCACAGAAGTTAAGATTGAAAATGATAACCTTTAGAGGTGTTCTTCCTAACTGTTCACTCTGAATTACTGTTGTATTTGAAATAAAAGTAGGAAAATTATCTCCTATTAAATGGACAGAAAGCAATGCTTGTAAGTTAGATGCAGGGGGCAAAAACCAAGACATGTACATGCTGATATAAAATCAAGACTCAAAACTGATTTCTTTGCAATGATCTTGCAATGATGCTTTTTGAAAATGTGCTAATTGGAAAAACAGATAACTTTATCTTATTTCTATTTTTCATCTATGCCATAATCAACATTTTTGATGTCTCCATCATTTGCTAGTTATATTTTCATATTGAAGTCTTACTTCTACAACAGAACCTGGTGGGGCTGTATCCAGTTTCTGCTCTCAATTGTTCTGAACAACACTTCCAAGAAGCTCACATCTCCCGTGCATTTTGGCCTGTGTCCATATATCAAAGAGCATGCCTAGTTGCAATGGATCACAGCTCAGGTTACCCTGCAGAAAGTTGTAACGGTACCTAACTGGCCTCCTGGAGTTTTCTTTGGGAATCTGTTCTGAAATCTATAAAATAAACCAGCCATCTCACCTGAAAAAATCTCTCTATTGGGTACTAGCACTACTGGACAAAAAGAAAAATAGCAACTGCCTAATAATGAAATAATCTCATCAATTCTTTTCATCAACTTAGAAGCAGAAAATAGAAAGATGGATTTTGCAAGAAAAGAATGTGAAAAATTGATATTTAAAGAAATGAATCAGAGACCATTTAAAAATTTACTTATTCTTCCAAACAACTTTATTTTGCTTTTTGAGAAGTTGACTATTCTGTTTTGAAAGAACCATTATTTCACAATTTCCAAGACAGAAAATGGAAGATTTCATTTTATCAGTTATCCTGTGACTTACATTATATAAGAACAGTGATGAAATACAAACCTCAATGTCCCTTGAATATATAATAATTTTCAGTAAGAACATAATACAAGCAAAATTTAATAGCAAATAATTGTTTTCAATAAGCTAATGTAGCCAATTTTTATTTATACTAATTTCAGCCAAATTGAACCAAAGCTGATTCTTACAACAAATCAAATCCTTTTAGTAAAATCCTATATACCATATACAGCTTATGTGTTAGATGACATTATATAATGGTATTTTTCTTTTCTTTTCCTTTTTTTTCTTCTGTTAATTGAAGGCAAAACAAAAACTCCAATATTGATGAATAATTTAATTCCACATACACACAAACTGACAATTTTATTGCATGTTACTATGATTATAGAATTTGGAAAGGCTTTTTGAACAAAAGTTTTTGCCATACTGCATGATCCTTTGGATGGCTTTTTAGACTTTTAATTCATTTATCATTTTTGAATACTTAACTATACTATCACCTCTCGTAGCAGCCCCTCAGAATGGATTTCAAATTTCTGGAACAATATAACAAGTACATTTAAATTAATGCATCATCATCACAACAATAATTTATTAAATTTATAAGCCAATGACTCTGCGCAATGGACCATGGAGTGAAAGATGTATGCTAGCAAGTTTTTTTATTTTTTTACTTACAAAGATGGGGACATATTATATTGGTGGAAAGGACAAGCAAATATTGGTCAGCTTGGAACCAAGAGAGGAGAGCACTAATTACTATAGTAAGCAGAAGAACTTTGAAAGATAAAGAAATATTGAATAGAGAGCATATGAAAAAAAAACTACTTCACCATTTCTTAGCATAAAGCATCTGATACTGAAATGGTGGCAGTATCAGTCTGATGCTGCCTCAGCCATGTTAGAGGTTGCTCTATTGCTCTCCACTTTCACAATTTCTGTGTTGTTTCCCTCTCCAAAGCACAGATTACATTTTCAACTTAAGGAATATCGCAACTAGCATTTCATCTTGGCAGACAGAATGAAGACAACAGCTAAAACAGCAACATAAGCTCTTCTCCAGAAGCACAATGCCTTAAGGCGACTTATATACTTATTTTCTTTCCGTGCATGAAATTAGAGTAAAGAATTGCCGTGGGCCCGTTGATTGGCTGCCATCTAGGCAGCACTGATTTAGAAAGTCCTCAGGATGCCAGACTTGGAGCCTTTCCCAGAAGTGAAACCCCTTTAAAAACTACTTTGAAATGTGGGTGGGTGGGTATGTGTATGTGCATGCACATATGCAATGGGCTTCCCAGTAGAAAAAAAGATCACAGTAAATCATCATAAGTCCATCATAAAAGTATAAAACGCTTTTGAACAAAATTTAGAGTTTAAAAAAGCCAAAATAAACATGATAAAAGATGTAGCATTTATTTATCTAAGACATTTATATAGCTGACTATCTGGGCAGCTCACAGAGCAATAAAAAACATAAAAGAAACAATAAAAAGACCATCCAAAAACAAACAAACAATTCCTGGTCTCAAAACAGCCCAGCCCAGTACATAAAGAATCATAATCACTGGGTCCCACCTCATCCTGCATGGGGGAAACATTGAATTTGAAGGTCTTCCAGAAGGCTTGAGCAATGGGAGCCTGCCTCATCTCAGAGGGGAGGGAGTTTGCCAGTGCTGGGCCACTACTGAGAAGGTGTACTTCCAAACAAATGGGCCACCGCCACAGCAGCATAGGACCGCTGGATAGCTCTTTGCAGGACTGCATCTCCCAGTGTTTCTGCTCACCCCAACAGGTCTAGCAGGATGTAGTATGCTCTGGGTCCCTTCAATCCAGCCATGCCACTTTGTGTGACCCAGGCATCGTGCTGTCTCTATGGCTGGGCTTGCCCTGTGGAACAGCATCCATCCAGGATTGCAGATGGTCCTGACTCAGTTAGTCTCTGGGAAGGCTCCAAAGACCTGGCTTCTCCCCAGGCATTTGGCTCAGGTCATTTGGCAAGCTTTGCTGTTCATGGGGAGGTTTTTTTTTGAGGGGGGAGGGGAATTGTTGTTTTAACCAGGTATCAAATTATACCTGGTTGTGGTGGTACACTTAATCTTGCACACCCCCAGAGTCACTATTGTGAGATGGCCAGCTCTAGAAATCATTTAAACAAATATATCC
Source organism: Laticauda laticaudata (assembly GCA_004320025.1). Classification (NCBI taxonomy): domain Eukaryota; kingdom Metazoa; phylum Chordata; class Lepidosauria; order Squamata; family Elapidae; genus Laticauda; species Laticauda laticaudata. The sequence continues at coordinate 3,989 of BHFT01021874.1, forward strand.
ATCTTTCTATGTTTTACAGATAAAACAAAATCTATAAATGAATAAATTCTGTAACTTCAAACCTAGAGAAAACAAATTACCATTAAAAAAAGTAATGCAGCTAACCAATGGGAGGGAACTGGAAGTGACTGTCAACTACATAATAACACAATAGCAAAGTCCAGGTAGCAGCTATTATCTTAATACACAAGGAGGATATTATTATATAACATGATATATTGTAATTATTGCATCACGATGCCAGGTTCACTCTTTGCTAAATAATTTCATGAAATAAAAATAGGGTATTACTGGTTATAAATAGGCCTTAAGATTATAATTTATTTTTATAGGTTGTGTTATTCATAGAATTTTGAAAAAGATTAACATCCAAACATAAATGTGTGACTAAAAATATCCTTACCAGCATAAATGTACTCTAGCAATAGTGGAGAATGAAGATTTATATTACCTTTCAGAATACCCAAAGTATTCAACATACTTGGCCTAATTCACATATAATATGAAAACATCATGTAGTTTATCTGATTTAGGCCATTATGTCTCATCCAAAAACTCCCAGTTTACTGTTTTGTACAAACGAGACCAAGTATTGTTTGGGGCAAAAAGAAGGGAAGCAGAGGAACAAAACTACATGGAAATGTGATGAAGGAAAGAAAAACTGGAATTGGGGAAGTAAAAGAAAGATGGCAAAGTCCTTTTAGCATTTCAAAAATAACCACTCTATTCCAGGCAACAGCTAATTTTCAGGTTTATCTCACATCTACTGACATCTACTGCACATCTAAATGCACATGTACTGATACCCTCTTGGAGATACTGGGAAAGGGTAAGAGTTTCTAACTGGGTAAGGATCAACTCAGGACCTTTTGGGTCTGTCATTTCACCCTTCGCTATCATAGAACACAATAGGTATGTATCAGATATAAAAATCAGGGCTTTGTTGTAAACTTTTAGTAAGTACATTGGGTTTTCTGTTTTTCCAGGCAATGAACAAAGGAGACAGAACTTTCTCTAAACCGTATTTAGCAGTCTGAATGCAGAATGGCCAGCTAAGCTTATAGTAAAGTAAATAAAATCCAAAAGAAGAGCAGCACAACATTAATTTTATGTATTTCCCTCGGATCAGGGAGAATGTGCCTTGAAGACACCAAGAAACATATCCCTTCCCAGCCTCTTCCTCCAGTTTAGAAATGGAAAACTACCAATGCTTCTGATTTGCAAGAGGTTAGCCAAACCATTTCAGAAGGCTTTGCTCAGCTACCTGACATTATTTTTGTAAGCTCAGCTGCCAGAAGAACTTCTCAAAGAGCTGCTTATTTTACAGTATTTACTGTCTGACCATTGGAACCAGCCCAAAACTCTATCCATAAGTTGCCTGGAAGTTAATGCTTAAAAAACAAGCTACATGCGGCATGAAAAATGGATCTCAAATGAACTTTTTACACAGAGGAATCCTGATCCAGTCTAAGGATAACCAACTATTTTTTAGATTACAACTCTTACAATCCCTTGTCATTACGTATGCTAACTAAAACTAATAGGAATGACATTAACACTTCTAAACTATGCTCTAAAATATTCAACATAGTCCACACATTCCAGAATGGCATAGACTGGAGTGATCTGATCCAGTAAAATTGCCTTTGGATTCAGTTAGTACAGAAGAAATGAAATATTTCTCACACATATAGAATTTCCTGCAAAAAGATGCAGCAGCTGGCTAGTGGCCTAAATAGCTTGAAATTCCATTCTGTAGAATTGCATGAAAGGTAAGTCCACTAATAACTGTCGCGAACAGTACCTACAGATTTAGAAGTGTCTCTCTCAGTGCCACACTGCTGAGATAAATAGCAGAAATGCAGACCTACCAACCCCTGAAAAAGGAAAATCTGGAAACCCATGAAAAAAAATCTGGAGATTCTATAAAAAATAGTGAGATTCTATTTTTTTCCCAATCAAGATTAAACAAACCCCTTTTCCATCGAGGAAAAGTCATTAACAGTTTATTTAAATGTTTTATTTGTGTTCCCTGTTGTAAGAAGATGCAGCTTTCTTTCTTCTATTGAAAAATCACCACCTCTTTTCGCCATGTTTATAANATTTGGAAAAAAAAAAAAAGCGTTTTAAATTCAGCGTGAGATTGAGGAGCCTTGTCATGAGACCATGAGAAATGACAAAAAATCATGAGACTCATGGCAGAACCGTGAGAGTTGGCAGGGCTGGAAATGAGAATTCCTGCCCAGATTGTAGGTTTTCTAGAAACCATTAGCCAAGTGCTACTAGAAGCAGAGCCCTGTAACCAGATGGACTTTCAGTTTGATTCAGTAGGAATCATCTTAAAAGATCAACTGAAATAATAATTACAAGTGCATTAAAAGAACTATTATTTATTAAAACTGTAATTTCAAGTGCCTGAAACAACCAACGTTAACTTAAACAAATCCTGTTAAACTTTTGCATTCAGCAAAATAAATTCAGTAATTTTAGTTGTACTATGATGCTGGCTATGTTTAACTTTTGGTTGAACATACAAAGGGCATATAAAGTACGTACATTGCCTTTGGAGTGTACTCAGAGCTTTGTAATATTGTAGTGCTATTTTTTGTAATACTGTAGTGCCATTACAGTGCTATTCTTCTAGAGTCTAGAACATCAACCAATTCAGTGCTGAAGTTTATAGTTATGCATCTCTCTATTTCATCTTCGTCTTCACCATTAATGCCACGTCCTCCAGGAAGAAAAGTAACTACATAGTTATTACACAAAGGAAATATAAACGGTGTGGTTTTCATAACCTCGGGCACCTGGAAGCAGGAGACTGAGATCCAGAATAGATTATATGTTTGCCATGGATTTATTTATACTGTAATCTTTTTTTTTTAGGTAATAATATATTTATCACAAACTAGGGCTATGTGATGGCTGCAAGAAAAAATTCTGTTTGCAGCCATCCATTACTGGTTATCATCAGGATTTTTAAATATGTATTTATGTATTAAATTTCACCATATTTATGGTGAATATATTAAGGATATAATACATATTTATGTATTAAATATGTATTCAATTTATAGGATGCCCTACTCCCAATAACTCTCAGCAGATTACTACTTCTTTTACAAAAAAATCCCTAGTTTTTAACAAAGCCTAATAAGTATATTTCCCACTGTCCATATATTAACAGATACCATCAATTTTTTTTTCATAAAACAAGGATCTTTAACATTTTTCTGGAGCCCAGAGTGGTATATGGCTCAGAGGTACTGGGCTAAAGACCAGGAAACCATGAATTCAAGTTCTGCCTTAGGTATGGAGCCAGTTGGAGAATTGGAGCCAGACATTCTCTTAGCCTTTAAGGAAAAGGGAAGGCAAACCAGTTGTGGAAAATATTGCTGAGAAAGTGCAAGTATTTCTCCATGTAGTCACGAGTGACTCAAAGATAAACATGCACATATATATAAAGCCTATTTTCCATCAACAACCATCTGCACAAATATGCCATTTCCTGTCATTATACTATGGAAGATTAATACCATCTGCAAGGGATTTTGGTAGGAAAATGGCAGGGAGCAAGGGGTTGGGTTTTTTTTTTTTGTAATATTGATTCAGTCACATTTTACTGTTTCTTAAGAAAACTAGGCAAGTAATTAGAGAGGGCAAGACTGACACATGAACATTCTGTTCATGAAACCAGAACTTATGCCTTATTCTCAAGTTAGTGAAACCTCCGACTTTGGGAAAATTTAAGACCAGGGTCGTTTTCCATTAAATTTGATCTTCCTCAGAAAGATTCACACAACTGGATATACCTACACCTGACTGCAGGTTATAAATCTGATCCAACAAACTTAATGAATGACATACGTCTGTGAATCTTAAAGAAGAAAAACAATATATCAAGAATATTTTGATATCAAAATAAAGAAAAAAGCAGATCAATCTGAACAGAATGATTGTATGTATGGCACTTATTTCAAAAGGTGCTCAAAAAGTCCTTAATTACTTCAAACTACTACAAAAACCAGGGTTCTTCATGTATTTTTCAACACAACATGAACTCTCTTTATAATGAACTAGGAAAAGTACTATATGCATTCAAAAGCCTGAGGTATGTTGAAGAGCATTTTAAAATTTGGTTCCTTTTTAACATTCAAGAAAGTTTTCACCTATCACTGACAAAATGTTGAAGAGCAACTAGAACCCAGCTGATTAGTGATTCCTTTCTGCCAAAGAATGACATTTTACCAGTACAAATGTAATGTTCTTACTGAAGATGAAGACCTTCCTCAAAATAAAATTGCAGCTGGAATAAACTAGGATTCCACTGGCCACATGTAGCTAGAGTTGTGCAAAAACATAGCCTGGTCAGAAATTTCATTTTTGTTGCTCAATGACATACATATTCAGAGTCAAGTTAAGATCTTGCAAAAGAACTGGATGTGGGAAAACAGGAAGTTGGAAGACACCATTGTTTTTAGAGACCAGTGAAAGCAAGGGGCCTTTTACCCATCTATTACAGCTCCCCAGTACTTATCTGTATTCCAGACATATATTTTCTGGTGTGGGGAAAATAAGGAGGAAGGAAGTGCAAAGGAGAGACTTAGAGTTGAGAATAGATTAAAATTAGAGTTCGGGCTGATGGCTGCTCTAAATAAATTACTTGGAAAAGTTTTATAACTACAGGCAAACATCTATTATCTTCTGGATAAAACAACAGAATGGGATCTGCTGAGCTTCTATTGGCTACATTAGGCTGCAGTCATATCTCCTTCCTTTTGGTCACTGGGCATTGCCCTCTGTGATCGTTTTGGGTGGGGTTAAGGGAGAGACTCGACCTCTGACTTCTACATGTGGGAAGCCGCCACCCCCCTAGAAGAATGAAATATTTTGAGGAATATTAAAAAGGAAGAATATTATATTATATTATATTTCCCTAAATGAGAAATGGAGAAACTTGTTTTTTAGAGGCAGCACGCCTCTAAATAATAGCCCCTCCACCCCCAGCAGGTATTTGGTGCCCATTAAGAAAGACTGGGACAGCCTATTTACAAAACAAAAGACCTTCAGCTCCAGGATGATGGGATGAAGAAAGACAAGATATGATCAATCAGGACATAGTAAGATTAACCCACTACCATTTAGCAGAAGATACAGAGCTCACTACATTGCACAATCTCCTAAGAGTATTTCAGTCATTGCATCATTTCAGAGCAGTCCAAACTTCAACCAAACCTGGGAGCTCAGACAAACTCCTAGCATTTGTTCTTTGCCTATAGAGCTAGCTATGACCCCCACGTAATCCCTACATGGCCCCATGGAAATCTGACAACAGCCAATAGAATACACGTTCTTGCATAGGAACAGGAAGTGCTGGCCATGTTGTTTAGTGAAGGGGGAAAAAGTCATGATGCATCACATAATGCTGCCATGATGATGCGAGTTTGACACCCCTGGCTTAGATCATCCAGTGATGAGCACTAGTTTACTCCTCCCTACAGGCCACTGATAAACTGGAAGATAGAGATAGCTGCTTTCCTACTGCAAACTGAGGATTGTACAGTATTGGAGCCCTAATAAAAATTCAGCATGCAGGCGGGAGCAACAGTACAAAAATGGACGTCCCTTGAACCATATGCAGAAAGCCATTTGCCTGCCTGCTATAGCATTCACAAGCATTGAACCATGGATTGAGGAAAACTGCCCAGTGAAATAGGGATGGCTACAGAGGCTGCAAGATAAAATACATAACTCTCACTACTTCATCAAGTGGCAATAGGGGGTAAAGTGTCTGTCTTCCTCACCAAGTGTTTTTACACTTTGACAGTGAGCTGACTCCACAGATCTAGCCATCAGTCAAACTTGCCTTCAGTTGTAGTCACTGGGAAAATAACTATTAATGTTGTTTTTCCCATTGGCTGATGGTACTTGGTGGAAGGGAAAACAAAGCCAGGAGAATCATTTTTCTTAAATTCTCCTGCATTAAATCCACAAAAACAACACCAATCACAAAGAAAATAGACCCCAACTGTCAGAGCAGAGCTATTTAAAACAGCATACTTTTCTGCTAATCCAAGAACTGGAAGAATGTGTGTTAGTAAACAGAGGTTGGGCATAGAATGAGAATTCACAAAATAACAAAACCCTAAGATTATTGTTTCTTTTTTTAATTTTATTTTGAGACAAACATACACAAACACAACATAAAAACATAAAGCTATCTTCCAATTACATACATACAGTGTGTTGGTTGGTTACAAAAAATTTTGTGCATCCTCTCCATAGTCCTCACTTACAGTTACTTGTATATATTATCATATTATCAACCAGATGATGATGGAAGATCTTAATGGTGGAAATAATGGACAATAATATGAAAACACTCCTGATAGCAATCTACATTCCAAATGATAATCAAGAAGAATTCTTTAGAAAATTACATGTGAGAATAATTGAATTGGATTATGTTAATATTTGTATGATGGGAAATTTCAATGGAATAGTAAATGATAAACTGGACTATACAACACAGAAAACAATAAAGCAAAGTAGAAAGACTCTTCCTAAATCCTTTTTTTAAATGACAGATGAAATAAATTTGAAAGATACATGGAGAGAAAGAAATGCTAAGACTAAACAATACACTTTTTATTCAAACAGACACTCATCATGATCTAGATTAGATATGATATGGATGTCAACAGAATTGATTTCTAATAGACAAGAAATTGACATAGAAACAAGTACCTGGGCAGATCATAATCCAATGATAATTAAATGGAAAGAACAAAGAAGAAGATCCAGATGGACTTCAAATAATACAATATTAAAAGAAAAAGACTTTACACAGAAAATGGAGAAAGAATTGGCTTTTTTTTTCAAAGAAAATAAAAAAGAAGATACATCAATGTAGAAACTATGGGACACAATGAAGGCTTATGCCAGAGGCTTGATAATAGACTACACAAGGAAAAGAAATATTATGAAAAGGCAAGCCTCAAAGGTATTAGAGGGTGAGTATAAAAGACTTGAAAAAAAGTTACAGAAACTGCCACAGAAAAGGGACATTAAATTAAAAATGGATACAATTAAACATAAAATGGGATTAATGGAAAAAGAAGAATTAGCACAAAAAATTAGGCGCATGAAGCAGAATTATTTAGAAGACATAAATAAACCAGGTAGATGGTTAGTTAGCATATAAATTGAGAAAGGAGAGAGAATCAAGAAAAATATCGCAATTAATAGATGATCAAGGCCAAGCTTGCTATGGAAGTAAAGAGAAGAAAAAAAATTATACGAGATTACTATGGAAATTGTATGAACAAGAGAATATAGATGATGAAAGATTTAAACAGAATGCCAATCTACCCCAGATACCTAAAGAGAGTGAAATAATGCTAGAAAGTAACATAACGATGATGGAGTTAACTGAAGCACTGAAGAAACAAAATAATGGAAAGGCACCAGGTCTGGATGGACTTCCAGCAGAATTTTATAAGACATTACAAGAATCGTTGAATCTTCCACTGTTAGAAGTTATGAATGAAGTTACATCAAAGAAGAGGATACGCAAATTGTGGTCAGAAGCATAAATTACACTTGTCCCAAAGGAGGACGCTGACTCACCACAAATTAAGAACTATAGATCTGTTTCCCTGTTAAACTCAGACTATAAAATCTTTGCTTCAATATAGGTAGAAAGACTTAAAATATAATTTTATGCATCCTGATCAAAATAGGTTTCTGCCAAAGAGACACATTAAAGATAATATGAGAATAATTCTGGACACTTTGGAATACTATGAGGCACATCCTGAAAAACAAATGGCTTTGATATTCTTTAGAATGCACAGAAAGCCTTTGAACCAAGTGAAACTGGCGATTCCATGTTAATTAACAGTTGGAGCAGATGGGCTTTGGTAAGAAATTATTCAAGCCAAAGAACTATATATCATAAACAAACAGCAAGAATAATGATGGGAAGGGAAATTGGATGGATTTCTACTGATATATAAAAAGGGTAAAGACAAGGCTGACCCACTGTCACCCTTGTTTTTTGTGTTAACCTTGGAAGTGTTAAACAAGAAATATTAGAGAAGAAAAAGATATAAAAGGGATGAAAATTAAAAAGGAGAATTCTAACTACAAGCATTTGCAGATGACTGGGGTTTCTCATTTTAGTATCATTAGATAACAGCATTTAAACTGATAGAAACAATCAGAAACATATGGAAAAGTAGCTGGTCTGAAAATAAAATACAGATAAAAGAAGATCTGACAAAGAATATTTAAGAAAAGACAAAAGGGAAGAATTGGCGATGTTTTGAAGATCTAAGGTCACAAATAAGGTTAAGTACTTGGGGATACATTTGACAGCAAAGAATGTGCACACTTAAAAGAGAATAACTATTAACTCTAAACAACAGATTTTGACAGATCTGGCAAAAAATGGAAAATTGACAATTATCATTAATAGGGAGAACATCAACAATTAAAGATGAATTACTATATCTAGATTTTATATATATTTTCAAAACATTCAATTAAGGCTAGGGAAAAGACTACTTTGAAGATTTAAATAAAATAGTGTTGAATTAAATATGACAGGGAAAGAAAGTGAAGAATAAAATTAAAACGCCGTTTGCAAGAAGCCTAGAATAAAGAGGAGGAATTTGGCCTGCCTAATTGGAGTTATATTATCAAGCAACAAACCTGATAGTGGGTTAAAGGAATGGGAATAACACTAAAGAATCTAGAATCTGTTGACATCAGAAAGGAACATGATTTATTTGTTGGGCGTGGCATGTGCCTTCTATGGTACAAGGGAATAAAACACAGAGGGTATTTTTAGAAAGATATTTGTATATGTGAGGCTTTGTCACTAAAAATGGGAGAAGACTAAAAACCAATGTTTTATTTAAGAATTCGCAGTCTATTGAAGCATTTTCTTATGCTATAACATATAAAAAGTGAACAGCAAGTTAGATATGGTGAAATATTGAATGAAAAAGGGTGAACTTAAATCTATGCAAGAACATAAGAACAAGGTAAAAAGAATGAAATTGTTTTGGTATAAATACGCTCTTTAATATGCTAACAAATTTAAAAACAGAAAAGTTTTTAATGATAAAATTGACTGACTTAGATAGCATTTTGACAGGTACTGATGAAAAGGTGAATTAAAAAAGTCTGTAATGGAATTTATTAGAAATTAAGCTAGAAAGATGAACAAGTTTAAAGAAACGAATGTTGCTTGGGGGAAATTTTTGGATATGGATTGACTTCGAGAAATGGCAAAAATTGTGGTCTTAATTATTAAAATGATAATGTCAACAGCATCTAAAGAAAACTTTATATAGGAGGTTACAGGTGGCAACTTACCCACACAAGACAGCAGAATGTTCAGAACAAATGCTGAAAAATGTTGGAAATGTCATCAGATCTGGTTCATAAATTACCATTAGTGGTGGAGCGTGTGCACGAAGCCGAAAAGTATTGGACTAAATCCACACGGTTGGAAAAAATGACAAAAAAACACATAGACTTGAAACCAGAGATATTTTTATTGGGAATTTTACCTGAAATATACAGTAGGGAATTGAAATATTTGATTGGAAATGTATTAACAGCGGCTGGGATTGTATTTGCTAAAAATTGGAAAAATGAGGAAATACCAATGCAGGAGGAGGTTATCAAGAAAATAATGGAATGTGCTGAAATGAGTAAATTGATATTTGAAATTAGAGAACAAGATAAACAATTTTATAAAATTTGGGATCTATTCTATCAATAGTTAGAAAATAAAATAAGGTAATGAAATATGTAGAAATTTACAATATATGGAGAATAGAATTATATAGAATATAATACAAAGATGTATTATTATTGGATGGATTTAGGATAATAATATGAATGGTTATAATATAAATCAATTGAAAAATATGGAATATCTTGTTTGACATGAACAATAGTACAATCAAATGAATGATTAACAATGATAATAATGTATTTAGAAAGATTATTGCTTCTTAAAGCTTACGTTTTGCTACAGATATTTACCTCAGTTAACATTGTCCCTTGAGTCTAAAATTTCATCCTTTATCTTATCTCATGTCACCACACCTTTGCTACAAATGATTTACCATTATCTACATTTCTACAATATCTATAGTCTTTAAATTTATTTTGGACTATAGAAAAATATCTTGAAAGTTGAGTATTCGCAAAATGCAAATACCAAACCGATAATAATGCTGGTTGAATCCCACCCCTGCCTCAAGCAATTGTCACAACCAAAAATCGCTTTTAGGCACAAATATTTTCTGGCTGGTTAGTTGACCTGGGCTTTTTTGTCATCTTATTAACTATTGACTTAATAGAGAAATCATCTTTTTTGTCCCTCTCCCTGGAATGGATCCCTGGAATCCATTTTGGGAAACTATGATGTATTCCAGTTCTCACATTCTTCTCACTTACCTGGGTTGACTTGAGTTTTCACAGCATGTGGAATATCCAGTAGCAACAGGAGCAGCCAAGGCATCAGTCTCTGAGAAGGAACCAGCATCTTCGAATATTCCCTCAGCCCTTTACTAAAAGAAGAGAGTCAAAGTCTATAATTAATAAAATACTTATTGTGAGTAAAGCAATAATGGATGACTTTGACAGCAGGGATTTGAGTTTCTTTTGACCTTAAAATAATGTTAATAAAAAAAATCTGATAGTCATTAGACATATATAAGAATGTGTATCAGGGATTGCTAGCAGTTGTAATGGTAGCCAATTCGAATGGTTTAAAAAGAAAATGATACACTTTCATAGAGAATAAGCCATTAATGGTTACAACACTAATAAATACAACATTTATTATCTCTTGCATCATATGCAGAATATCTTCAATATTGTTTTCTGGGAAGCAACCATGGAAGGAGCCTATCTCCTTTCAGTCCAGGCTGAAAGATGACATGCATGAAAGATGGCCAGTGTGCTGTTTGTATGCCATCCTTTCTCTCATACCTAGCTGTCCCACCAGATCAGCCAATAGTAAGCACCATCCATCCTACCCTGCAGGCCTTCAGTAAACTGGGTGGCTGGCATGGCACCCAACTGAGGGTTTAACATGTAAGAGAAGTGGTGGAAGTAAGTAAGTTAAGTTTTTATGAGCAGTATTGAGCAGTCATTTTTCCCCCTGCAGTTTTGGGTTCTTTTTTACAGTGTAAATTTTAATAATTTGTGTGGGATAGTACTTTTTATTGAGTCCTTGTGCTAAAATCTTTTCCTCAAATGTTCAACACTTTCCTTACCCAGGGAGCCTCTCCTGGATTAGCGAATTTAAGTAGGCTAATATTAAAAAACTATCTATTTAAAATGGCTGGTTACAGGCAATATATTAATTATTATATGAAATAGTTTGGGGAAGATCCCTGCCAGACAAAGTCTGCATGAATACTCCTTTCCTATATCCAGTTCAGTTGGATGAAGACAAGTCAGCTATGTTATTTGTTTGCATGTTTGCTTGATTACAAGGTTTCTGTGCTACTATGGACCATTAAGTGACCTACAAAACCATCTCCAATAAGAGAAATAAAAACACCACATCAAGTATAACAAAGAATTTATCAAAATTATAAAATTGCAATTACGTTCACTTTACACTAAAGAAATAATCAAGTGGAGACCCCAATGGGAGTAGGATGGGAGAGCTCACTTTCCACAGCAATTCTTTTTGTTACCTTGGGGAATAATTTACACATTAGAGCCGTGATGGCAAACTGATGGCACATGTGCCAGAAGTGGCATGCAGACCCACTTCTACTGGCACGTGAGAGGTTGCCTGGAAGAGCCCCACTGCGCATATGCGCCCGCCGCCCACCTGCACTGCCCGCCAGCTGATTGTTGGGTATCTGGGATGTATGTGCAGGGGGAAGGTCCATGGGAGACATGCACGCATGTGCAGAGTTGCACAGTGTGTGTGTGGGTCTCTTGCACATGCACAGATATGCACAGCACATAGGGTGGTCGTGCACACATGCACAGGGGGCGTGGGGGGCCCAGCACGCATTGCCTCCTGGGTGCACGCACGTGCAATTTTCACCATGGGAGCCAAAATAGGTTAGCCACCATTGCATTAGAGGATAAAGGACTGCTCCTATTGGCTTTCTTAGAACTCTTGGCAGGTTTTGATACCATTGTCCACAATATTCTTCTGGATCTTTTTTTCACTAAATTGGGTTACTATAACATCGCATAATGGTCATGCACCCACAGTGTAAGGACCAGACTCTCTCTCCTTCAGACAATAAGAATGAACTTGGGTATTTCAAAAGAAATTCTTTATTGAAAAGGAAGACAGCAAGTCAAATTCTGATATCCCTCCAGGCATGCAGCTTTGATAAAGGAAGTTCGAACCCCTCCCCTTAGTCCAGTGTGGATTTTGTCAATACAAAGAAGCAACAAATTAATTCCCCTCACTTTTTTTCTGGGAACCTAGTTGAGAAGAGATTTCCACGAAATATCTTTTGGAGATGTAATTTTTATGGCCCTTTCTCCTCTTGCTATCTCTCCAAGAGGTGACAAGTTTCCAGGCATTGGGGGGGGGGGAGCATCCAGCCCACAGATATAAATCAGTACAAGGATTAGGATATTCAGGTTACATCAAAAAGGATTACTTGTATCCCCCCCCTTCTTCTTCCATTGAAGAATGGCAGATACGTGGATCTGAGACACAGTATATTACAGAGTTTTATCTTGTCTATCTTGTTCTGTGGTTACACTTTACTGATCGAAAGATCAACAATGTGGAGATCATAGATAGTCCTTTTGCTATTTTCACCTAATTCAAAAAATGAACCGAATGTTTCTGAACATTGGCTAAACTCATTAATGGATTGGTTGAAGGTGAAAAGTAAGAATGAACAGAACTGATTTTGCTCAGTTACAGTTAGGCAGAGGTCAGATACTGAATTTGTTCTGGAAGAGGACTCTCTGAAAGACCAGAGTCACTTATGTAGGAGTACTCCTGTAAGACAAGAAGAAGCACAACTTAGGAGCAGAATCAAGAGGGGAATCAGTCTGGAATCCTTATGTATCTCCAAGACGAGCCCTACCTTGAATTCCATTGACTCTTATCTAGCAGTAATTTAGTACTGGCCCATAGTTGACTATATTCTTGTGTATAGACCAATAGTTAACTATATTCTTGTGAGCAAATACATCATATTAAATGGAACCTATAGTATGATCCTGATTTTTCATGCCTGACAATCTTTGGTTCTACGCTGTTCCTGGATCTTTAGGCAAAGAGCAATTACACGAAGTGCACCAATATTATCCCTGAGCTCTCTGCTCTGACGCTGCTAATGTATTAGTTACAACTACAACAACATGTTCTACTTGATGCCACCTTGAAAAGATTATCTTGTTAATTTTACTGGTATAAACTAAAACAACTAAAAAGCTAAGTGGTATCCAAAATGTATTTATTTACATGGCCACTCATCTCACACAAGTGACTCTGGACAGTATACAAGGATTAAAAACACACACAACCAAAATAATCCTTCCATGATATATATCCCAACGATCATCTAATTACATCATTCCAATATTGAAAGGAAGGGAAATTCAGTTTAAGAAGTTGGTTTTAATCTTTAAAAACCTACATGACTGTGCCTTTCTTAAACTGGGCACCCCTAGATGTGTCAACTTTTTTGGATGCAATCTATGAAAGCAAATGACAAACAGGACATCAAAAATTGGGGAAGGTACTTTTCAGAATTATTATTTGCTTATTGCTTCACAATTTGCCTTTGTTGTAAATGATGGTAAATTGGTAAACAGAATTTTTCCAAACAGTAAAATAACTATTCGTTATGCTTGTGAATTCAAAAAATCTACTGAAAAGAGTTTAAGTACAATCTAAGTAATTATTACAAAATTTTGAAACTTGAAAGGGTATTGTTTTACTGAGTACCAGATGACAAACTATTTCCAGTGCTTGCTTCTTCTGAAGATATATAAAGTTCTGTTAGAATATTGTACAATGGCCTTTGCAGTGTTTTCAACGTGTGTGGTTATGGACAAATCCTTTCTACATGAAAAATGGATTAGCTGAGCAGATACTGAAAATATTGTGAAGGCTACTGATCAAAGTCTATCTGAGTCAGGATCTGCCTTAAACAACCAGATATATTTCACACATTATTTTACTACATTTCTTGATTTGGGTTCACACAGGAAAATTTTTTTTATAGTATTAAACATTCCACCTCTCCCTTTAGGGCTTGAAATGCAGCATGCTTGCTCAGGAAGGAAGAGAGAAGCTTAAAAAAAAAAGATTTGTGCATTTTGTACATAATGCACCACACTGAACAAACTACTTATTTTGGATCCTGTCAGCTGTCCCAGATAAACCAGACAGGATGTAGACTAGTTGAATCAACTCTACTTTATTGTAAAGCTACATTAACAGAATCATACAAGTCTGAAAGTGAAGATGGGAAGGCTGAAATTTCCAAACTAAGCTGGGCTACAGCTTCTTATCATTTTTATTTTCCAAGAAGGTTGACTCAGCCATCCATCATTTCGAGGTCAGTAAAATGAGGAGCCAGGTTGTTGGGAGCAATATATACTGATGTTGTAAACTGCTCAGAGAATGCTGTAAAACAGTGTGACACATATAAGTCTAAGCACTATTGCTACTGCTATTATATTTACTTTCATAACCTTCCAAATTCTATTGCAGGAAATGTCTGGGTATAAGAGAATTCTATTCTGCTTAATGTTATTTTATTTTAGAATTATGTTGGTCACTGCATTTGGCAGACATTATGCTATTGTTTTTACTGTGTCTGATTTAGTGTCTCCTTGTGTGAAGAAATACTATTCTATTAAACTCAAGTTGGATAATGAGGAAAAAAAAGGAAGTAGACATTATAGATCTCTTTTCTCGTTCTCTTACTGTCTTGCTTACTTTCTCATTGACAGCCTCAAGATTTTTAGTTTTCTCAGCAGTTTATCTCTGGGTCCAGTAGTTCTGCTATTTGATAACAGTGGGACAAAAATGAAACTTCTCTTATCCATCATTTGATTGAGGATGAGGGCAAGGGAGTTAGGAGAAGTTTCTGCTTTGTATTATTGATGGAAAAACAGTACTACATCAGTACTACTTCATTATTTCAATGCTATCCATGTGTAACTTTCTGAGTTTTCCCACTGCTTTTTCATTGTTCTTGCTTATTAAAAATTATTTAAGAGGTCTTTTGAATGAAAATATTGGAAACCCAATTACTTTGGAAGTGAATGGGATTCTAAGGCAACTAAAACCTTGAGTCCTCTGTATAAGATGTATTTGCACAAATGTATTGGGCAATGCCCTTCAGTCTCTTACTTAATTTCAATTTTAGAGTCTTTTGACTCATAATACATAAAGAGGGCACTAAAAGAATGCAAAGCAAAGTGTCTGTCTCAACATCAGTTACATTTTTGGATATAATGGTAGTTGCATGCCAGTGTTTTATGGGAAGAGAAAGCACCTGCTTAGGAAAAGAGGGAAAAATAGGCTGAGGTGGCTAGAAGTATCCCGGAAAGCAGAAAGGAGAGATCCAAAGCACTCTATGCCTAATTGCCAGTGGTTCAGTGAGAAGATCCATTGTGGTACTCATGTTGTGAGACAGTCCAGAAATATTTTCAAAATATGAAATATGTCCTTGATTCACTGTGTCATTTATTAAGTAAAAGCACATAATTATTCTGCAAACTCAAGCAATAACTAAGTGTACATTCAATAACATGATCAGTATTATTTGTTTCTGAAAATGTATTCATTTTTACTGAATTACTAAATATTCTGAATGAATTTTTTTTAGGGAAAAAGAATTTATCTAACTAGCATCAAGGCTATTTGTTACTAAAATATAAAATATTGAGAACTTTCCCATTTTTCCTAAACCCACAGCATTGAATATACAACATTTGCATTTTTGAAACTGTATTATCCCATTTGGTGGAGATTCTGTCTTTGAAATACAGTAAATTGCTAATAGTCTTTGGAGAAAAAAAAAACTCCTGGGCATCATGCAACATGCAACAAATTGCACCATGTTAAGCAACTGTAACAGTAAACTATCTATGCATCTTTGAGGAAAAATACATGAACAGCACATTAAGATCAAAGGAGTACAACTAGAACAGGACACTGCTTACTTCCTATAACATCCAGTCAGTTATTTCAAAGAAAACAACGTCACAAAATAGTAGCTTTCTCCATTGATTATTCCCAGTAAAAAGACCTTAATTTGTCCTGAGTGCCATCTGTCCATTAGAACAACAGAAAGAAATGTAAATAAGAATAAAAGTTTATAAAAACTATGGAGTAAAAATTATACATTTACAAGGTCTGCAGCATATAAAGAGAATCTTTATAATATGTTTTATTGTTGGCATTTGGCACCAATGAGATAAGCAAAGATGTATCCCAATATGAATCCAAGATGTTGGAAATATAAACAAGAGCTTCTTCCACATGTGGTGGCTATACCCCGAAGCCAAAAAATATTGGGTCAAAATATGGAGTTGGTTACAAGAAATAACGAAATGTCAAATAGAATTCAAACCTGAACTGTTCCTTTTAGGAATAATTAAGGAGAAATGTAGTAAAAAGACCAAATACATGATATTACACATAACGACAGTGGCAAGGATTGCATTCACACAATGTTGGAAGCCAGATAGTATATCACCGGAGGAATTAGTAATCCAAAAGATATTAGAATGTGCTGAGATGGACAAACTCACTCCAGAGCTAAAAAGCAAAGAGTACTATGAGCTATGGGATGATTGGTATGAATGATTGAATAGTACAAATAAGAATAGTAGAGATAAGAAAAATGTATATAAATGTATATAAATCTATGGAGTTTTGTATATGTAACAATGATGCCATGGTGTTGTTAAAGATGATATGTAAATGTGAAAAAACATAATAATAAAAAAGAATAAAAGTTTATATTGCTTCTGGCAGGTCCATTTTGTTTTGGTGTGACACATTGTCTTTGGTTAAAGCTCTGAATTGAACCTTCTGAAAGCTATTGAAGGCACTGATTATCACCACTTATTTTTAATTGAATTCCATAATTCAATTGAGACCAATTAAGTGGTATTTTGTTTAATCAGATCTAATCTGTAGTATTGGGTTACTTACTAGTACTAAAGAGAAGGCAGTTCTGTCAACTTTCTCTACTTCTAGTACAGTATGATTTTGGTATATAAAGCTATTATTATACTTTTCATGTATCCAAAAACTTTTCATGAGTTATGCAATAGGAAGAATCAATTTGTCGCCAAATATACCTTTCAAGGAATCAGAATCAACAACAACTTCCATATCCATATTTCACAATCATTTATGTTTACATTTAAGTTTTTTTAAAATATAATGCATTTTTAGAAAGTGTAACACTTCTTTATATATAGCAATATACTTTCCTTAAAATATGTTAAAAAGCTGTTTCCCTGTTTGAAACTAGCAGAATTAACTCCTCACCCGCACCCCCTCTTGCTCCACTAAGCTTTGTTCTCTCTCTCTCCTGGGCCTAGAATTCCCAGGAAAAGAAAAAGGAACAAGCATAGGTTCTGGGCCCTTTTTGAGCTTGGTCCTGGTGGCTTTGCCAGGAAAAGATGCGGGCGCCACCAAGAACAGGACAAACAATCATGAAACACAGGGTTGTCACGAGACACGCTCATACATCCAATGAAAGAGAGTCTGGAAACGTCTCATAATTTCCCAAGAGAAACAACTTAATGCAAATGGAATTCTCGGCTCCTGAATCAACAACCTGAAAGCTTAATTAGCCACAAAAACAAGAAATACCTGAGGGTTTTTGTGGTTTCAAAACCTTTTCTTTGACTCTATCAGTGGCATCTGTAATCAACCAGCCTGGCCTGCCATGCAGACATTTTTTTAAAAAAGAACCATAGTTATTTATCTTTTTTTGTAGCAGGTATGCCAGGAAAAAATACATAATATCATCTTTCATATAATCTCATTTTTTTCCCTAACACTGTCCCAAGCCAGCCTAGCCTTTTGTTGAGAAATGGCTGAGATGTCCATTTTGCTCCTTCCACTAGATAGTTCGAGAGGGAAAAAGTTTGGTTATCTGTTTATAAAAAGCATTATAAAGTCCATACCTGGGTGTTAAAATGATCTTTCAGCAGAGAAACTCAAGAGGTTTCCAGAAGTTTAATCCACAGCTTTAAAGGAAAGTAGATAGTTCTTGTTTTCTCTTCCTAGATGGAGAAGCCGGGCTGGAAAGAAACTTCTGTAGGCTGATGCAAGATGCCTTTGCAAGCAGTTTAGCATTCTGAGGATTCCTGGGACCAGGCCAGAAATCCCACAATTCAACATATTTCACATTTGGTTTCAATTAGGAAATGAAAAAGGAGAAAGAAAATCGCCAATTGAAACTCAGTTCTCTTTGGAGGCTCTTTTCCTTCACTCAAGGGAACTAAAGCTAAACTATAATTTACAACAAAGCTCATTCATTGGAGAGAAGAGAGCTATAGTGAACTGGCTCCAAGGATCTGTGTTTGCTTTTCAAACATGAAAAATATGACCCCTTGTTTTTATTTTTCTTCTGAGTTAGATAAACAATAAAAACAAAAGAAATTCTGTTCAGTGTTGGAGAACAGCTCTGGAGGAAAGATTTAAGTTATGGAGTTTAGTTTTAAGAAATACAAATATTGGAAAAAACTGGTTGGATGAATTTTTCTTTTTCGGTTTAAAGGCAGAAAGTTCACCCATTTGTCAAGATTATTGACTCCAACTCTGAGTAGAATAGAAAATGAAATAAACAGGAAGATGCCAAAATAACAACAAAAATGTATCTTGTATGAGGGAAATGGATAATGATATGAGATGATATAAGATTAAATGGAAATGAAAGTGTGATTATGTACAAGTGTTATTATCCAGAATCATGGTGCTCACGTGAAGAGATGTGTAAAATTGAAAAAAATTAAAAACTTTATACATATATATAAAAAAGTGTATCTGAGGGTTTCTTATAAATTTATGTTTTAAAGTTTACATACTATTGTAATAAAGTTTGATCACATTTCATAGTAACTGTTCGTACACAATTTATGTCTATGAACAACTCATTCATAAATTGCAGTAACATCTAGTCTTTCTCTGCCAAATAATTGGGGTACAAATTATCTTTCCAATGATGTTGAAGAACAAATCTATTTGCAGAAATAGGTGAGGAATCCATTTTTAAGATGAATAGCTTAATATTAATATGGCTTAATATAGATAACAAGATGCACCTTGTAAGGGCCCCTTTCCAGGATTACAGGAGAAGATGGTCGATAGTTTTGAAGGCAGAAGAGGGCTTTATGCCCCAAAGGCAGATAAAACGGTAGAAGCATCTTCTAGGAGAAGGGAAACTCTGATTTCAAATCTCCACTGCCTTGTGGCTATATCTGTTATTAGAAAAGGCTTCAGGAGTCAGCCTCGAGGCAAAATCCAGAGCGGGACTCCTGGAAGCAGTTAGTGACTGTGTACAATCACGTTCTGGTAATTCCTGCAACGCAGCTGGAACTAATCGTATCAGCTCTGCCGTTCCATTAGACTATTTCAGAGACATGGAGAGGGAGGATCTGCTGCTTGGGTAACAGTTTACCCTCCATTTTAAATTACCCAGGCCTCGGGCTCTGGAGAGGACACTCCAGCTTTGGAACCAGCATTGAAACAACATGGGAAATGGCAGTTATCGGTTTCATAGCATGATACCATAGTCTCTTGAGACTGAAGGAGGCCAATTCAAGATGTAAAGTCTGTTGAGAAATCCTATTTGATCTTTAGTACCAAGGAAAAAGTAAGACTAAAGACAAAACTTAGACTAAATTTATCCCTTCCTATGCCATCCCATCTTATTCCATCTATCCTGTCCTGTTCTATCCTCAAAATTTGAATGTTAAAATGTAATTCATAATTAGGTAGTTGAAAACATTTCGAAGTGATGACCTCTGTTCATCATTGGAGCAATGATAGGAATCAAATATGAAACTGTAAATGCCATTGAATATAAAGATTTTTAAAAATTACTGAAATCTGCTAAAGTGTTAACATTTGGTTTGATGGATTTGCTAAAGGAGCCCATTGAAACAGCCCTTGCTCTGACAAAATACCATTTGCCCTGGAAATTTTGCTATTCCTGAAGAAGAGAACGTCAATATGGGTAAAAGGGTCACTCTAGAATGATATTACGTCCCAGGAAGATATGTGCTCCTCATGCTATAGTAACTCAGAACATTGGGCAGTGCAAATTCAAATATTAGAAATTCTAATGATAAGATACATTATGTTCTAGCTATTGATTATTGAGAAACATCATTCCATGTGGTGAATATTGTAATGCATTTACTGAATATTTGGCTGATATTGAAAGTGTTTCTGCCTGTTGAAAAAATGTGGGTGACAATCAGGAAGGAAGCCTTTTTAAATTCATTGAAATCAGGCAATATTCTCTATGTATTACCAGGGTGGATGAATGGATGAATGAAAAGGGCATTGGTACTTACCTGACACGCCCGTTCTCTTTGAGCTGTGAAGAGCATCCAGTAGTGGGAGGTGCTTCAGTCTCTGGATGTCTAAGGCTGGGCTTATTTGTGGACGCTGCTCCTCCTCCCACACGGACTGCTGCCCCAGCGTCCCCCAGTTTTTGGCAAAGACGAGAGAAATGAACAACCGTCGTCCTCAATGCCCTAACAAATTCATTGGCAGAAACAGGACCCCATCAGACGGAACAAAAGGGTGGGGCTGGATGCTCTTCACAGGTCAAAGAGAACGGGCGTGTCAGGTAAGTACCAATGCCCTTTCTCCTATGAACTTTTCAGAGCATCCAGTAGTGGGACATACCAAAGCTTGGCCTGTCCTACGGAGGGACTTCCGTCTGGCCTCAAAATCTCCTCCTGTCCCTGTGGAACCCCGTTGCAGACTCTTCTGCCAAAGGAGGCCTCAGCGGATGCAAACACATCTATTTTATAATGCCTATGAAAAGGTGATGGAGAGGCCCAGGTTGCAGCTCAACAAATGTCAGTCCAAGGATGAAGAATGGATGCCCAAATAGCTCGTGCCAAACAGGACACCTCCGAACGAGATCGATTCCGAAGTCGTCGCTTAAATATCTATAATGACATACTGGGTCGAAATTGAGCCACTGTGGATAGAACACAGGACGACTGAGAGTACAAAACTCGCAGCGTGATATAGAAGGGTCATCGAAGATAATTACTTAATCCTGCTATTCCGAGACCATAGCTAAGAGTATAATTAATAAGACATTCACAGTAAGAGTTAAGTGGCACATTATACCTCCAACTGATCTGTTAAAGGAAGGATTGTATAAACACACTTCTTGCCTCCCGTTAAAGTTGTATTAATGTTGAGCTGGTATCTCTCTGATTAGGCCATTCACACATAAGCCGACCGGATGCAAAAAACGTATGGTAACAAAGGACACAACACAGAGGAAAATGTACAACCTTATTGTAGTATCGCGCCTCTCTTTCAAAAGTGCCCCAAATTGCATTGGTCATACGGACTCAATCTCCACGTAAGGAAAGACCCGGATGGGTGGTCAATGAGTAACGTAGGGCGCCCAATAGTCTCGGGCATGAAACATCCGGAATTACGCCACGAAGGCCACCCATAGTGCTCGGGAAGAGGTTGGATGGAAGCGGATTTGGGACATCCGCAGGCTTCCGGGGAGCACAAGGAAGCGGGATTGCGCAACGGAAGTAACAGATGCAGAGCGCGATACCGAGCGAGAGCGGATGCATTGCGTCAGTCCGCGGATAATAAGGATGCAGCTCGCAAGCAGGTCACCAATTCAAAGGAAAGACCTGCTTGCAAACACAGCTCCAGCAGTCAGCCCCAACAACCAGGGAGGAGAGAGAAAGCCTGTGCCATTTGCTGCCAGCCCTGGCAAGAAGGACAGGCGCACATCCCACCCTGAGCCTGGACTCTGCTACCTGCCTGGGCTTCTTGCTTGCTCGGCTGACTCTTCTGGTGCTGGAGCTTCCATGCTGCGCTCCTGGTGCTGATTCTGCTGGGGCTTCCTCTGCTGGCGCTGCTCCTGGTCCTGCCAGTCCTGCTGGTCCTGCTCGGTCTCCTGTCCTGCTGGTGCTCTAGTCCTGCGGTGCTACTCTCTGCTGCTGATCCCCTGCGGTCGCTGGCGCTGCTATGCTTACTCTGCTGATGATGACGTAGTCCCGGCTGGTGCTGCTCGTGCTGCTGGTCCTGCTTTTCTGCTACGTTGTTTGTGCTGCTGCTGGTTGGTGGTGGTGTGGTGGAGCAGCCCTACACAACCTTAAAGCCCCTCTGATGAGGGCCAGTGGCCTGGCCAGAGGAGAGAAGGGCATACGCGTGAACGAGAACGAGGAAGGAGGCAATACAGCATCGGAGAGGAACATGAGGATGAGGTGCTGGATGGCTGAGGGAGAAAGAGTATTTTGGCGGAAGGGACACAGGCTCTATCGCAGAACAACCAAAAGGAAGCAGGCTGGCTTGGAGAAGAAGGCGAAGAGCCTGGGGCACACTTCGGAGGTGCTCCTCGGCTGATGGAAATGCACCTGCACACACTGGTACAGGAAGCTGCACCTCAAGAAATCTGGCCAGGCCACGGTCAAGCTGATGGACCGAGAGACCTACGTGATGGCCAAGTGCAGCTTCTTTGGAGGGTGAGATCGCCACCGAGGAGCAGCCCCTCTGACAACCCTCTCTCTTCAGGCACCTGCAGAGAGCCAGTCCTCTTCTGGCCAAGAGTCAGCTCCTGTGTCCAGGCAGGTACTGTGGAGCATGCCAGGACAGAGACCCCCCTGACAACTGCAATCCCTGTGGGGAAGCACGTGGAGGACCGCTTTAATGCAGTGGGAGCAAGGAGAGGGCACTTCCACCAGAGACCAACCCACATCCACCCCCAGCTCCACCTCCAACAGAAAGCAGGCAGAGAGCTAGACCGGAGGGACAGAGCCACACTGTCCTGCTGGAGATCAGGGACACCATCAGAAGCAGCGTAGATCTCCTTCTCTCAGCTGGTTCACACCAACGTCCCATCCTCCAACTGCAAGCCCTTCCTCATCTACGTCAACCAGACCCTCATGGACATGTCCGAATCACAGTACCAGGTGATAAAGGAGAGGATCACCGGTCTTTCTTCACAACCCTCCAGACCCAGCTGAGAACCGCTCTGACCCACTCCAGCTGCTCCTCCACCCAGGTGATTTCACAGCCCTTCCAAGGCTTTCCACAGACCCTCACCTACCAAGGCTATGGCTACCAGGAGCTCCAGCAGCACAGGCAGCCCTTCCCAGTCCAGGCACAGGTACTCGTACGCCACCGGTGCCACTGATGCACCCCGACGCACCCATGCACAGATGCCACTCACGCCTCACCTCGCTCACCTGCAGACCAAACAGCCACACTACACTCCTCTTCCTCCACTCCACAGCCAAGCCGCCTCCAGAACATCTGTCATTGGTATGGGGCTGACACCCCATGTCCTGGAGGAAGGGGCTCTCAACATCACAGGACTGAGCCAGCTCTCTGAAGCTTCCTCCACACACCGTCCCCTGTTGTCCTCTCGGGCCAGGCACCCCAATGATGCCTCAGACCAGCACTCCAGCAGCAGCCACCCACAGAGCACCTGGGACCCTCCACCCCTGAGACTATGGCACGCAGACTCAGAGTGACTGAGAAGAGTGGCCAGAGACTGGGTTGATGACTTTATCTTTGGCTTGGGACACTTGGGTCATTTTGCTTTTCCAGCTTTTTATTGATAAAGATTATTTTGCTTCACACACTTGCTTCATTTATTTTATTAAATAAAGTCTCTGGTGGAAACTTTTAGAAATGGTTTAAGCCTTTGCATGCTTGTGGGATGGGTAAGATAGCTGTGGGATGGGCAGGGATACCTTTGGGAATGGGTAATACCTGTGGGATGGGCAGGGATATCCTTGGATGGGAATAGCTGTGGATGGGTTAGGATACCTGTGGATGGGTAATCTGTGGGATGGTAGGATACCTGTGGGATGGGTAAAGCTGTGGGATTAGATTAACCTCCAGTGCAAGCATAGTGGGACTGGTATGGACCACCCTCCCAGGTGCCACACTTGTGCCCTTTATTATCAATAACAATGTAATCATTGATCCACAACATTTCAACATAAACCCAACTCTTTATTAAATGCCCTGTTCATTGTCGGCCACCAACATACAGGGGCACAATCTCATTAGTTGATGAGACAGGCCGAAGGAAGCATCCATTAAGCATTTACCATCCTGTCTTGCACTCCACTGCTCCAGCTGGGGAGTTGCACCAGTGTTTCAGAGGGTTGCGCTGCTTCTCCCTTCACGTGAGGCTCTGTTGGGCCTTTGCACATCCTCATGTCTATCAGGTTCTCGCCTTCGCCCAAGTCCCCAGGTCCATGTTCCCCATTGCCTTGTTGACGCGTCCCACAAGCCTGTTCTGCAAGACTGGGTAGTGGTGTGCATGAGACTTGTGCAGGATGCAGCACAGCTTCCACAATCATCCCTCACGGTCTGTGGGCGATGCTGCATGGTGAAAGAAGTACCTGGAACCTGTTGGCCAGGATGCCAAAGGCGTTCTCCCACACTGCCTTGCCCTGGACAGCCTATAGTGAAGATCTCTCTTTCACGGGTGAGGCATCTGTAAGTGTACGGGCTTCATGAGGTAGGTTCTGAGGGAGAAGGCCATCCCCACGATGAAGGTAGGGCCACATCTTGTGTGTCGTTGGGCAGGGGGTCTGGATCTGTGAAGCCCATGATGAGGTTGCTTCCAGCCCCTCCTTGAGATGACTGGCGTTGTATACCTGGGCATGTGAAGATGAGCCTTTGCCTGAACATGCGATGTACATGAACTTGTAGTCAGCATCGACCAGGCGAAGAGGATGATGCTGAAGAAGCCCTTGGAGTTGTGATAAGTGGACCCGAGTTGGCTGGCGCTTTGCAGGCCACGTGCTTGCCATCTATGGCTCCAATGGTGTGGGAAGTTCCACTTCTGATACCACTGCTCCTGCAACTGTCTTCCATCCTTCTTCAGTGAGGGGCACTGGAGGAGCTCCTCCTTGTATTTTCGATGATGGCCTGCCACCACTTCTCTGACCACAATGCTGATGGTTGTTGTGTGCACCTCCAGGCGTATTGCATGCTCCTGTATGTGGTCCTGAGGCAGGTGGCGCAGAGTGAGTGCACACCTTGAGCCCAGGGTCCAGGCTGGGCCGGAGTTGGTGCTCTGCTTGGTCAACCTGGGTCTCAACCAGCTCCACAACTTCGTCAAACATGGCTGGTGGGCATCCTCATGAAGTTCTGGAACCACGAGGTCCTTCGTTCCAGCTCCACCATCAGCTTGTTATACAGTCCATACTCTGCTCTTCTGGTGATCATTTCCGGACCCAGACACTTCTTGCCGCGTCCTTTTGTTCGCGTAGAACAGGTGAAAGAGCCTGTAGATGGCTTCGCACTGTTGCTAGAACGATGGTGGCCTAAAAGGAGTGTGTGACCGATCCATGGTGGAGATGACTGGATGCTGTGGAAGAGCAGAAGCCAGATGAAGGCTGGAGAGGTCTGCACAGCTGGGCTGCTGGGCTGAAAGTGAGATGCAGGTGAGTTGCTCCCCCTTTTTATAGCAATATAGGTTTTCCCCTAGGTGTCCTTTTGCATCCCCTCTAGACATCCTTAATATCCGAGATAGGTTCCCTCTGCGAACGTTTTTTACCGTTTAAAATGCTTTCTTTGCGAGCTGCATCTGCTTTCATTCCTTTCTCTGTCTGTGCTACTGACACTGGGCACATCCGTTCCGTGTCCGTTTCGCTTCCTCCCTGTTCGTTTTTCAGCTGGAGCGGATGTGAGTTGTGTGATTGCGCAGCAGATGCCTAGCGGATATAGCGGACGCGTACAGATGACGAACGGACGTATAACGGATTTCCCCATAAGCGTAGCAGATGTATAATGACAGCGTTGGATACTTTTTCCGCTGAAGTTTTGTGCAGCTCAAAACTTTTGAGCGGAGAAATGTCAGTGACAGATGCTGGACGGATAGAGGGTATGAAAACGACGCAGTGAGTACCAGAACGGAAGCGATCCCATTGAACCAACGGATGGCAAGTGTTTCTCTCCATTTTACATCCTCTTTGCATCCGTTGGTGCTGTGTGACAGGGGCTTTACGGACTTAAAGTAAGCTTTAACCTTCTGCTTCCATATCTCAGCCAAAGTAATGTTCCTACTCTCAATGTAAAAATACTATTTAATGTAGAAACCAATGTAGAAAAAGATAAAAATATTTCTTTACCAGCCAGCAACACCTGGATGAGCCGAGAGTAACACCTAGACCAACAACCAAGAAGTAAACAATACCCTAATCAAGGAATTGCCAACTCAGACAAACAACCTAATGGTAAACAACACCCTAATCAACAAATCACTGAAACCATTCCCATCAACACTGGCAAGGCAAGCCGTTAGTGTATAAAATGAGAGTAAACAACATTCCCTTTTGCGCTGCTAACCATATTTGGATCTAGAAAGAGCAAATAAGTCAAATACACCCAGTCTATAAACAAAATGAAATGAGTGTTTTCCCACACAGCACAGATAGTTGTCATCTACTGTTGCTGTCGGTCTGATTCTTTCCCTGAATCTATTAACAGATAACCAACATTTCCAAACATGTCTTATTTCCTCAGGTCTGCAAGTTCTGCTCTACCTGTGCCAATAATAAAAGCCACCAGACCGCCACTTCCTCCAAGCAGATTGAGCCCAACCTATTAAATCAAGTAGGAAGGAGCTGCTTTTGGTCTCACATTTCTGAGATATTAAGGGAGCCAAAGTGAGGAGGACTTTGCTTCTCCATGAACTCTGCTAATGCTACAAACTGACTCCCAATTGAAATCAGATTGGGTCCCTCCTTAATAGGTTTTAGGAAGTTATTCAGAATGGCTTTTTTGATAGAAACCTTCAGGAACATCAGCTGTGCCTTTTTTTTTGTCTCCTACTTCAGTTTTTTTTTTTTTTTNTTCAGTTTTTTTTTTTTTTGTGATTTGGATAGCTTGTTTTAATTCTGTTGCTGTTTTAACTGCAATAGTGTAACCAACAAAAGTCACAAGATTATGACTGGATTAAATTGAATAAGGAAGAATAAAGTGATACACAGTAGTATCTGCCAAATTTCTTGGCTCTTAACAGAATATTTATAGTGCACACTTATAATAGAACACAGGTGCCTATATGAAGCTTTGCATGAGACTGTGGCAGTTGACATTCATTTACATGGTTGCTCTGAACTTGCTTTTACTCCACCTGCATACATTTCCCGTTTTTGTTTATGCCAGGCATGCAGGATTTCAGCTGTGTTTCAATGCTTCTGCATCCATATCCTGAACTTCCCTGACAAAATTCCATCCTCTAAAATACCAGAGCCTATGAAAAGGGCAGGGAATCAATATTCTAGCCTCAAAACGGAAAGTGAGCAGGCTGAGCTCCCTGAATTGATCAAACTGCAGCTGCTGCATCTGGAGTAAAGTGAAACCAGGCCTTGGAGGTACTGTTTATGCCAAGGTTTTGCTGAGGTGGCCTGGGATGCGCATACTCCCACCCTTAAGCAACAAGCCACCAGAGGCCCAACTAGGCAATTTAACTGTGAAAACTCAGTGGGATTATAAAAGATGATCTCAGTTTAATATTTTAGTAAGAAACTACTATAGATCTATAGATTATATATTATCAGGCAAGTGGTACTCTGTGGGGTATCTCTGCGGAATCTGCAGCATGACCCTATTTAGGAACCAAAGAGCCCCCAAAGACCAGCTTTCACTTGTCTAGAGTGGAATTGACCTACAGTATTTGGTGTCCAAGGTGCTGTCACTCATTGGGAATGTTCCAGCTATTGATCCTCCATGCTTCTGAACACATACTAATGCTTTTCTTTGACAAACATAACTAAGCGTAGGGCAAAGTTGTACAAAGTCCAGGGACATCGTTCCGCACTTTACCAGAAAATTGCAGCCAAGATAAATATGCTCAGCCTTCTTCTGCAAGGTGTCCTCCAGATATGGCAGAAGTGCAACATACACTCCAGTTAGGAAATGCTGACATACAGTACTTTGTCATGTTGAGAATGCTACAGGAAATCAACTCCTCAAACTCTTTAGTTCTGGCTCCCCAACCCATTGCTTGTCTACGATCCACAATCCCCATTTGTTTCCTTGATGTCCTGGCCTTTATTTACATTTAGCTAGAAACAACTGATGTTGCATGGCTTCCATCTCCTCCTCTCCTCCCACTCACTTCCAATTATTTGTTAGATTTTGTCCCAGTTACAGCATCTCTCCCCACTCCTGTACACAAATCTGCTGTCCTGATTTTGGAAGTCTCTGCACCCTTCCCTCCTCTTCCTCCACTCTGGAGCCTTCTGGGGTGCAAGGCCCTCCCACCTTCTCCTAAATGCCAGGGCAGCCTGACCTCTTCTCAAAGGCAGATCAGACAGTTTCTGCTCCTGTCCGTGATTGGAATAGGCTGGCTGGATTAAACATTCCTTCTGCTGGGCAGGGAGGGGGAGGGCTGGAGTTGATGCATTGGGAACAGGGGGGCCTGACCAGTGAAACATGGCTTTTCTTGGCAGGAATGGAGCAAGCACTTAATTTCTGCCTATTGCTTGGTGGGAGAGGGAAGGAGGATTAGCATAATCACCTACAGTGTTTCCCTGGAGAGCCCGGATTGCGCAGGCATGTGGAAA
Organism: Laticauda laticaudata; assembly: GCA_004320025.1. Classification (NCBI taxonomy): domain Eukaryota; kingdom Metazoa; phylum Chordata; class Lepidosauria; order Squamata; family Elapidae; genus Laticauda; species Laticauda laticaudata. Next base: position 32,804 of record BHFT01021874.1, read on the forward strand.
AAGGAGCTGAAGAGGAGCCACTGGCTACTGGTCACTGGGGCTGGCTCAATCCATTAGAAGTGGTTAAGGTCAGGGCACTTTCCCACTGCTAACTGTTCCAAAAGCTGCTTTGCAGGGGGTAAGGACTGTGGCTACTTTGCCCCACCTGGGCACCCTGGACGTGTTGGGTTAACGTTCACCTCATCCTTGGCCAGCACATACCGGAAAGACAAATCAGCATTGTCAAGTTTGCACAAGGGACCTGTATGAATTGAGAAACAAATTTCAGGAATGGGAAAACATGTTGGATATTGGATAGCAAAACATGTTGGATATTGAGAAAGGTCCTAGCTTAAAAAACAAGAGTAAAAGGTTGAAATGCCCTTTCTGTTGCAAACAGAGGTACAAGGATACACGTTACCATATTCGCATTGTGGTAATAACCTGTCTCTTCCCATTATAATCCTAAAAATTCAGGATCAGGGATCAAAGCTGTGAGAAACTTAGGCCCATTTGAGTGTAGGAAACATACACACACATCCACCTTTTACTGTTTCATGCCTCCTGTGGTTTGCCAATGAACCAACCAGAGCTTCATTTTGCCTCCAGGTACTCTCAGTGGAAAATTGCCGATGTAATCCAAACACTGCGAAAAAAGCAACATATGGATATATAAATTCCCCTGCCATGTTTCATTGCTTTTTCCCTCCTTGCGTTCTCCTTACAGGTGGTGTGCACAGGTAAAAGATGTGGAATTGCCCAAAGGAACAATTTTTCTTCTCATAAGTTCTTCATTTATATTTAATCAGTTGTGATTGCTTTACATGTTCAGTTTTGTATGTTGTATAAAAATTACTTTCAATTGCCAGGATGTTTTTGAGGATAAAACTGCAGATTGCCCAAAGAAGCCATTATTAAAACAACTTTGTCAGAAAGATGTATTTTGTGGTGTCTGTAACTTAATTCTAAAAATGCTGGTATACAAGTCTTCAAGTGCCAGTTAAATATTTATGTTAAAAATGGAGCTGTAAAATAGCATTAATAAAATGAGACTCAAACAGAGAGAAAATAGTAATAAGGTAGGTATAAATCAAGTAGCACTACCTTGACCTGCCCCAGTAGATTGATTGTGCTGTTATCTGATATTTCCATAGGGTTTGAAAAGAAACAGGAGGATGGGCAAAGCCCAATATAACTCTTGCAATCTAAACAACTACTGGTTGAAGTCTGACATTCTACACCTCATGTGGAAGCCATCCCCGGTTTTTATGCAGACAGTAAACAAAATTTGTCTTACAGAGAAGACAAGGTACCAGTACTTTTCTTGGCACAAGGCAGTGGTGCAACATTCATCTCATGTTAAGATGTCAATGTCACACAGTAAACGATGACAAAAACTTTTGAAAAAAGGGTTGCAAAGGCAAGTTGCTATACCAGAAGCTAAATGTAAATTAGCATTTCTCCACATTGTTCCTGAAACCCTATATATTTGGATACCGCCAAATATTGCAATGGTTGCAGAGCTAAGAAAATGCATCTAATCTAATCAAAAATGAATCCTTGTTCTTTATCTCTGATTCCTTCCTGAGGGATGTGGGTGTGGGTGTATGCGCGCCCATGCAGCATCTTAGCTATTCCTAGCAGTGCACTCTTCTGAATAGAGAGCTCTGACATTTTTCCTGGGATGTATTGGAGCAAATTTAAGAGTCACAGCCCAAGTGTTTCTTCCAACAGTGTGACTCTTTGGCCTTTACTTTCCACATCCTCTTCAGTTCCTCCTCCAGATCCTGATACTTCTCCAGCTACTCTAAGATTCCTTCTCCCTGATGTTGCTGTCACCACTGCTGTCTTCTGCTCCTTGTCTACTATTGTAACTGGTTGATTGACCAGTACCTACCTGCTTGTCTGTCTGAATCTTGAAGTCCACAGGATCATATCCCTGTTATTCTCCACAAACTTTTATGGAGTCTACTATCTTGACTTGGAAAGGTCTAGCCCATACACCGTGCAAATGTTTTTGTATACAAATGCCAGCTACTGGATTGTGTGGTTCAGTGTATACTGTTCCTACCTGGATCTCACATCCCGCCACCCCATCACAGAGTCAGTTTGGTCTAGTGGTTAAGGCATCAGTCTAGAAACCAAAAGATTCTTTTTAATTTTATCTTAGGCCTGAAAACTGCCTGGCTTTGGCCAGTCACTCTCTCTCAGCCCAGCTCACCTCACAGTTTGTTATGGGAAAATAGAAGAAGGAATATTTTGTATGTTCGCCATCCTGAGCAATTTAAAAATATTCCAGACCCTGGGTCCTGTATAGTGTGGTAGATCTCTTCCTCCTCTGCTTAGTGCTTATTCTTGTGCTGCTATAATAAATGCCTCAGTGCTGTCTTTCAGTCTAGCTAGCCCTTTCCAGCCATAAGCAGAATTTCCCAATGTTTGCTATCTCACCTATCTTTCAAGGGGATACTCCCATGCAGTGTCTTATCTTGTCATGGCATTTCCTCTGCCTGGTCTTCCTCCCATTTCTGATGCTGCTTCAGGAATTCTCTCAGCAGCTCATCTTTGGGTGTCATCTTACTGATGTACCTATAGATGCTCTAGGTTTGATCCAGGACAGTGCCTTTGACATTCACCAGACTGCCCATTTTCTTTCTGGCTGGTGTACAATCTCTGAGAGTTGGACTTGAGGTGGAAACCTCTGTACATTATGAGGAGCTTCTGAGTCTTCACAGTGGAAGCTTCCATGTCCTCCTTTGGTCAGGTCACTCTACTGGCAGAATATATGATGGCTGGCAAGTCATGCATATTGGTGGCATGGATCTTATTCTTCCCATTGAGCTGGTTCTATAGGACCTGTCTTATCCTTTGATGGTACTTGGATGTTGCAGTCTTCCTGGCCTCCTTATCATGATTTCCATGTGATTATGGGATACCAAGGTACTTGTAACTAATTTGTATGTCTGCTATGTGGCCCATTGATAGTTCTACCCATCAGTGTTAATTATTTTTCCTCTCTTGATTACTATCTGGCCATACTTCTTCAGTCTGAATGATATCCCAATGACCACACTACAGGTCCATGTCAGTTGAATTAACAAGTCAATGTATGTCATACATATCGAAGTGGCTGAAGGTAGAGTTAGAGTTCCATTCTTGAACTTGTACCCATATTCAGTTCTTTTGATTATCTGGCTGATGGGTTTCAAGCCTATACAGAACAGTAGTTGGGGATAGTACATCATCTTGGTATCTTCCACACTTGATCGCTACTTGTGTGAGCTGTCCTGAGTTGACTTCTAGTGTTGTCTTCCGCAATCCCATTGAGTTCTTGAGGAAGGTCCTTAGCATCTTGTTGACTTTGTATGGCAGCAGACATTTAGAGATCTCTGTGTGTGGCATTGAATCTATGCTGTCCTATAATCAATCCAGGCTTTTTAGATCTTGTCCTGGGCAATTGCACTATGATCAACTGGTGTTTTGGTGTTGTTCCCAGTGCATTTTTGAGCTGTGCTCATACACTGGCTCATAGGGTCCCGTAGCCTGGCTGCTATGATGCCTGATATGACTTTTCATGTTGTGGAAAGGTAGGCTATTGGGCAGCAGTTGGACAATGGTGTTCCCTTGTGGGAGTCTTTTATGATCAGCACTGCCCTGCCTTTTATGATCCACCTGAGTGGGGATCTGCTGCTAGTAGATGGTTCATCTGTGCTGCTAGGCATTCACGTACTATTATTAGTTTCTTCAGCCACGTGGTGTGGATCATTTTTGAGACAGGTACTATCCAGCTCTTCATGTTTTTGATCTGCCATTGGAGGTCTGCTCCTGTGATGGTGACTGGTTCCTGTTCTGGGAGATTGCTGTGATCTGCTCTCAGGTCCTAAAGCCACTTTGTACTGGTATTATATGTCATGTGGTTAGATTGCTCATATATTCCTGGAGAGACCTAACTTAAATATTCATTCACCCATGAAGCTCATAGGATGATCATGACCAAGTACCTGGTGCTCAACCAAACCAGCCTCACAGATTGTTATGAGGACACAATTGGAGAATGAGAATATGACATGGGGCCTGAGCTCCTGGAATAAATGTGGAATACAAAAATCTAACCAATCAATAGAATACATGAAAATCCTATTTTATTAGCAAGGTAGCCTAATACTGAAAAAGAAAGCAAGCCTGGGATGTGTGGAATTGGTAGTTTCCTTAAGAAAAACACTTTCACAGACAGGATGAACTCTGGAACTGAGGGAAGCATGAATATATGAGTTCAACAGCAAGGAAGAAGAATATGAAAATTAGTGACTATGATATATAGGCAGATCATCTGATACTCTCAACTCAACTTCACTCCCAATCAATCGTAAAGGATTACAAAATTGCAGTGCAAAATTTTTGACAAGTCCCAGGTTGCCTTCTGCATCTTGTTTCTGTAAGGAGAAGAGCAACTCCAGCAGAGAAAAGATGATGATGATGATGTCATTGACGTCAACAAGGTCTTGGGTTGCGTGGCATGAGATGCTGCAATCGCTGAAGCTCCCAAAATGCACTAATTCAGCTATGTCTACCTCATCCAAACACCCGATATTTAAAGCTGTTTTTCTGTGCTAATGGCCCACATTACCTACCCCCTTGATTTGGGCTTGGGTAGTCACAGATGTAATTTTAATCCCGACGGGATCCATTTAGAGCGAATTACCTCAAGTAAAGAGGCTCACTCTGTAGTAACATGCATTTTGCATGAAGTGGCCAGCTCAATTTGCAGAATGATAGATTAGCCATTCAGAAATACTGCTTTGGAAAGCCTTGGGCCATCAGCCCTGCTCTGCTACTCAATACCTCTCATCCAGCGAGGAGCACCCAAAGAGGACCTGGGACCTCTGGGAGCACTCACTTACTTGCTTATACTATAAAAATTGGGGGGGGGGAGAATTCTCCTGTTCTCCCACACACACACAACCCGGTAACCTTAGCGCTAAATTGAGTTGCAAAGCATGTTGGTCCCATCTCCGGTGAGAGCGACGGGTGAACAATGGGGGCTTTTCAGCTTGACATCTCAATGAGCAGGAGATGGAGAGAGAGAGAGAGAGAGAGACCCTCCACCCCTTCAGTTCTCCCCACACCCAGCTTTGTTTGGGGACCAGACAGCAGCCTCCAGCCTCAGGAGCCTTTCAGGATCTAGGGGCAGCCATTCGTCATGGCCTACAACCCCCTCCCCACTCCCTCAGCTGGTCGTCTGGGCAGAGAATTCACACACTTGTCAGTCCTGGATCGAGAGAGACCCTTTGTGCCTAATGGGGCCTGGACCTGGAGATGGGTGAGATGGGTCAGAAGGTTGGGGGGGGGGAGAGTGAGAGAGAAAGAAAAAGGAGAGGGGCAGAGGGAACAAAAGTGTTAGGGTAGATCCTAATATACTCCAGGAAGTGTCCTGGAAAAAGAGGCTTCTGGAAAATTGCCCTGACTATTATCAGCTAAAGGGAGAATGATTTCTGGTGACAAAGTGCCAAGATTATCTCTGGGGCCTATGAAATATGTGGTCTTAACTGACAAGATTGTTCAGAAAAGCAATTTTCACTGCAACCCAATTCTATTCATCTTTACTCAGTTTACTCGAGGCAAGACTCCCTAAACACAGCATACAGTCTGGAGGGGAGAATAGCAAATGTCCACCGCTATCCCTGTCTTTTGGATGAGCCTGCAGAACCGAACGAAATCAGACGGTTAACACACCCAATTCTTCTTCTTGCAGATTTTGCCATCCGAGTTCGGCTCCCGGCACTGAGCTCAATTGCTTCCAGGGGGTAAGCCTGAGGTCAGCATTTCACTGCCCATCCAGACAACAACAACAGGGATACTTATGAACACGGGAAAGCGTGAAGCAAATATCAAGAAAGCAAATTGCACGTTGATTTGATTTGTAAAGAACCTTCACTGTCCCTTCAGAATTGTAAATCCAGGCACACAAAAACACAGAATAGTGTCTGCCAATGAATTCCCGGCACACAGCAATGGCTCTGGTCTCTGTTCCCTTTCAAGAATACCATCCTCAGAAGCAGAAAACCGCCAATCCCTGAGATCTAAAAGAAAATGGCCACACCCCAAGTTTAGGCAGCCTCATGAAGCTTGTCTGGGGGCTCATCAATTTACTGACAGCCGCAGCTATTCCTGTGAGATGGTGACGATCTCTCCCACTACACCATCCCCTCTTGGCAGACAAAGCCGGGCCTGGAGAGAGGCGGGGACTGCAGACAGGACCGAGTGCCAAAAACACTCCTGTCCCTTGTGGCTTCATCGTCGCCAGCATTAAATTGTGCCCAGATGTATGAGCAGGGGAGGGCGCCTGGTGGTGATTAGGGCCTTTAATTATAGGCACCCGTATAGCCTAAGCTGGGTCCTGCCTGGATCATGAGAAGCTGGGCCCGTGAGGGATCTACCAGGAGGACCAGGCCATCCCAAGAGGAAAAGAGGAAGCCCATCTCTTCTGAACCAGAGCCAGGAGGAGACAGAGACCCTCATACTGGTAGCTCAGAAGGAACAGACTCTTGAGAAAAGAAATGATAAAACTCCTTATCTTTAACAGATTACAGATCCACCACTTTCATCCTAGCTCTAGAACAGAGGTCTCCGAACTTGGCAACTTTAAGATTTGTGGACTTCAACTAGACCCCTGCTCTAGAAAGAGGGATTAAGCACAATCAATCTCTTCCGGAGATTCTGTCCCAGGGCTAGGAAACCTGACACACTTCAGATGTTTGCAAGCATGATTCCCCAAATTCCTAGCCATTGGGGGCATGTGATTTATACCCCAAAATGTTCCAGGGCAGGGGTCTTCAAACTTGACAGCTTTAAGACTTGTGGACTTCAACTCCCAGAATTCCTCATTCAGTCATGTTAGCTCAGGAATTCTGGGAGTTGAAGTCCACAAGTCTTAAACTTGCCAAATTTGAAGACCCTTGTTCTAGGGCGTGCTAGATTTGCCTATGCATATCCTTCATTTTGCCCCATTCCTTTTTTTCAGGCTGCAGATTTTTTTTTCTACAGGATCTAGAGTAACCTAGTTAATCAACTGGGTGAAGGTCTTGATCAAGATGCAAAGCCAATTTCTCCAGGGAAGAAAGGACATCCCTCCTTCCAGCAGCAGTCTTCTGAATCTGAAAATGTCAAAGGAGAGCAGTCCTCTCTGTTGGCAAGACATCTGTGTGTTAAATAACAAAATAATATTGCTGACTTGCCAAAGCTGCATGAAACCAGATCAGCTCATGTATCCAGTTTGGCTTTGGTGTGACTCTTGAGTTGAATGTAGCCAAACCAGAAATAAAGTAGCCATCACACAATGAGCTTGTGCTATAATAAATGTGCTAGCTGGAAAAGCAACACACAACTCTTTGTTGCTTTTACACAGGAAAAATGATTCATTCACAGGTATTAATGGGAACAGGCAGGTCAGTTTGGATTATTCAGTCCCTAAAGACTGTATTGTTCATAAAACTTAATTATATAGAGAAATACAGTTCCCATGTTTTATCTCCAAAGTGATTCAATTGACTGAAATTATGTGACTGCACCCCATAATCCTGTGCTACTTTATCATTGTAATTCCCCCCAATCCACTTCCCAAGAGCACTCCCTCCTAAGAACGAGCCTCAACTACTGGAGAGAGATGTCATTGCAATTCTTTCTCTCCCTTCCCTGAGCTGCAGAGAGGAATCAAGGAAGAAAGAAAAACACACCTGTTCCAGCAGTGGGATCCTACCTGTTCCACTATCGGTTCGGCGATCACACTCATGTGCGTGTGCACTTATTGCACGCATGCAGCTTTCCCCACACCAGCTGAGACCTGCAACATCAATCTGCCTAGAGGAGAAAGAAAAGTGCAGGGGCAGGTGGGAGGGCCTATCCTGCACTTTTCTTTCTCCTCTCAGCTAATGAGGCTTTTTTCCCTCCTCTCAGCTGATCGAGGGCTGCTTTACTACTGGTAGCATACCACCACTGATCTGTTCTGATAACATTGCTTACAAGGGATACTGCAAAAGCAGAATTGAGGAGTCCTTGGTTCTAAGCTTGCTTGCTTTCTTGCAGATGTTTCATGACCCAAACTAGGGAACATCATCACTGCTAAAGTAAAAGCAAAATATCTGCCTTAATTTGAGAATGTTGTGAGCAGAGCACATACTGGCTATCTTCTCATAACACTGTCCCAAAGGTGTTTTTTCAAGAGGCAACTGTCCTTTCTTTGTTTAACTTGAAGACATTTCTCTTCTCAACTAAGAAACTTCATGAGAAGCTTCTTGGATGAGAAATGAACTGTCTTCAAGTCAAAAACAAAGAAAGTTGGGTCTTGAAAAAGCACCTTTGGGATAACTATGGCTTGGATGACTGAGAATCTCCATAGACACTCTGATAACATTCTTACCCAAGGTTAACTTCAGCAAAGCTTTTGACAACATCTACAATGGATTCTAGTAGAGAAGACAGCAATATGTGGGCTGATCTGTTTGACAGATACACTGGTTACACAATCATATCCCATGAGTGCATGCCAATGGCTCTGTGTCAAGCAGGAAGGAAGATTTGAGTGGTGTACCACAGGGTGAACAGTGCTGTTCAACATATTTATAAATGCCTTGGATGAAACATGATTTTAAATTTTATAGCAGAGATGGGAGCAAAGCAAATAGTTTGGAAGATCTTGACAAACTCAAACAACCAGCAAGATGAATTACGGAAGGAATACATTCAAAGACCTCTATTTGGGCAAGAAACATCCAAGCATTTGTACAGAACTGGGGGGAGAGGGAGGGAATGGCCAATAAAGAGCAGTAAAACTTGGGGAAAAAACCTAGGTTCCATAGTGGATCACAAGCTGAATATAAACCAACAGTGTAATACTGCTGTAAAAAAGCAAATATAGACCTAGAGGCTGCATCAACAGAATTTTATATGTTACACAAATATATAAAATGGAGCCGAATAAATAGAATGTCTAGATCAAGCAAAGTCACCATTTCTTCTATTCTGAGTTAGTTGGGTCACACCTAGAACACCTAGAATTGTCTCCAATTCTGGCCACTGCATTTGAAGAAAGATGTTAACAAACTCATTCAGAAGGAAACAGCCCAGATGATAAGGCATTTGAGGGGAAAACACACAAGGGATGGCTGGAGATCTTGAATATGTTTAGCCTTCAGAAAAGAAGAATGCAAGAAAACATTACACCTCTCTCCAGATATTTGAAGGGCCATTACACAGAAGACAGAGCAGAATGGTCCAAAGTCAATTCCAGAAAATGGGGGGGGGGGAGAGACACAGTCGGCTNAGAAAATGGGGGGGGGGGAGAGACACAGTCGGCTTCAATATCAAGGAAGTTGATTTTGGTTGGACATCAGGAAAAACATTCTTAACAGTTAGAGCTGTTCAACAGCAGGATAAATGATGCACAAGTCTCCCTCTTTGGAAATGAACAGGCTGAATGTCAATCTGTGATATCAGACTCCTGGATTGGGCAGGGGTTGGAATAGATGATCTCTAAGATAATTTCTAATATAATTCAGTGATTCTTAAATATAATGCATTGACCAAATGTTATAAGTTTCTCTAAGATAGCAGACTAAAGTGTGATTGATTACTTCGTGGTTTAGCATACTGTATGAATACAACTCATCACAATCATTGCTGCTCTATCCCTTCTCCTCTATGGCTGCCTTTGCTGATGCTTCTCATTATCTTCAGCAATAAACAAAACTGTCTTATTTCCAAGTGAACAAGATGCGGCATAAAAGTAAATAACAACAACAAAAAAGACTTTGCTTCACTGCTCCAAACCATCCAATTGAAACAGTCAGATGTATCCAGGAGTGAAGGAAAGTGTGGAAAAAATTTTACTGTCTGTTTTATTTTCATAGGCTACTTACAACAAACACAGATAGTTCTCCACTTACAACAGTTCATTTAGTGACTGTTCAAAATTATGACACTGAAAAAAGTGACTTGTGACCATTTTCACACTTGTGACCGTTGTAGCATTCCCATGTCACGTGATTTACATTTGGATGCTTGCAGAATAAACCTTCATATTTATGACGGTTGCAGAGTCCCAGGGTCCTGTGATTGTCTTTTGTGACTTTCTGATAAGCAAAGAGAATGGGGAAGCAAGATTCACTTAACAACCTGGTTACTAATTTAATAATTTAAGTGATTCACTTTAACAAACGTGGCAAGAAAAGTTGCAAAATGTGGCAAAATTAACTTAACAAATTTCTCACTTAACAACATAAGTTTTGAGATCAATTGTGGTCACAGATTGACAACTACCTGTATGTTCAATTTCCTGTATTCTGTGTATTTTGTATAGGCTCTGGCTGATAGATTAAGGAAGTCTTGCTGTAACACACACACACACATGCACACAAACACATCAGTGTAGTTCCTGCATGCATACATTCTCCCCACAGCTTGTGTGGTACTTAAAGAGCAGCACATTTTGCAGCTGAGTTCAAGCAACGTATCGATGTCTTAAGATGAATTTTAAAAATTCAGCTGCAGCCACATAAAGTTACACTTTGGTCCAAACAATCTGGCAATACAATTGATAGGTTTTCACAACTTGTTATATCATAAACTATCCATTCCCTTTTTTGCAGATGTTTAGATTGTAAATCCCACTACAACTATTTGCACAACATCATAATTCTGTACAATTCAATGTCTTAAACCAAACCAAACCAAAGAAAACCTCATAAGAGTCTCAAAAACAGCTTAACAGCTTAACTTAAGGTGCAATAAGAATAATCTGAAAAAATACCAATATTATCCATGTCCAGGTAGATCAGGCATATGTTGGGGGGGAGGGGAGATAAAGCACCACAACAGAAGACAGCCAAATGTTGGACTTCCAACTTGAGAAATACAGAATAAGTGATTATTTTGCTATTAAGAGTTTTGTTGCCATTTATTTTGTACGATATTAACATGACATTCTTGTTTTGATTTAGAATGAAAGGTTATTTTATTATACACTTGTATCTGTAGTGAAGAATGTGGAAGTTAACATTTTTTTCATTCTACTTTCTTTTTTAACTTCTTTGTCCTTTGATCTCCTCCTCCCCTTTTCAATCTTGTTTTTGTTACTTTGTGTTTTGTATGTGTTTTTTTAAAGGTAATAAAGTTGATGAGTTGTTTTTTTTTTAAAGAGAGGGCAGCCAAATGAATACTCTGGAGCAGACTTCTTACTTTCGTGCTTTCTGGACAACTTGGACTACAGACTCAGGAACTGCCGACCAATCCAGCCTTAGCAGACCAAGACGACCTGAGCCAAAGAACCAGATGGGTCCAACCAGAAAGAAGGCACAGTATGCATACCCTCCCAGCCTATCTCAGTCACAGGACTCTATTTATAAACTTCACATAGCAGCTGCTTCACACAAAAAGTGACTCTTGAGAAAGCTGGAGGTTCCTATCTAAAAATACAGTGCCTGGAGGTGAAAAAGTAACTTTACATAAGTGAGAAGATAGTGTGAATATATTAAAGGGCAATGAAATAGTACAATAGGGACAAAACCTCCTAATTCATTGTTTTTCTAGCTGGCCCTTTTTCACACATGAAAATATAAAACTTCACCTGCTGAACATCCATTGTAAATCCTAAGGACTGAGCCACCTGTAGACTATCAGATGTTATTGAGAGGACACAGCTACCTTCCACGCCCCTCTGTGAAAAGAGGCAGAGACCTGCCAGGAAAAAGAAGAAAGAAGTTTTAGGATAAGTAGTTTTACTGGCGTTTTGTTCTTGCAGTCCTCCGATCAGGGCTTCTGTAGGACAATATAGAATCCTAACAGCGCATGGCCTAAATTCGCACAATATAGTAACACTGAGTCTGGGAGTGAATCAGCTTGGTGTATGAGCCAGCAGTGTGCAACACCAGCAAAAAAAGCTAATGCAATCCAAAATTGTATGAACAGAGGGATACAATCAAGATCAAGGGAGGTACTAATACCACTCTATAAAGCCTTACTAAAACCACACCTAGAGTACTGCATCCAGTTTTGGTCACCACATTATAAAAAAGATGCTGAGACTCTAGAAAAAGTACAGAGAA